>PVLC010004944.1:0-79235 GCA_004027655.1 Graphiurus murinus | reverse complement strand
GTATATTTACAATGAACCAATAAAAGTATTTAAATTGTTTTTAAAAAAGAAAGAAAACTCAGGTTGCTCAGTAGAAAATAGGGTATTTAGACTGTTTCTTACCTGTAGTTCCATCTGTGCATATTTCAAAACTATGTTATGAAGGTATGTTTGGCAGATCATTGCTGTAATAAGGGAAGTTCTATCCCATATTACTTTATACAGAGATTAACTACATTGATTATTTCTCTTTCAAATCAGTAGTGATTAAATTAGGTACATAAAGGGGTAAAGTTCTACTCAAAAAGGAATTGCTTTTCTATTGCAAGTAGAGTGTTTGTAATTTCGTGAGAAACATGGAACATTTACATAATGTTATGCTATTGGGATAAGCTTCTTTGGAAGAACTTGTAGAAGAGAGGTGTGTGTGTGTGTGTGTGTGTGTGTGTGTGTTCAGGTTCTATTTTAATATTGTAATACACTTCCAACCTAACTTCAATTTCTTCTCTGAATTACTCTTCCAGATGGAGCATTCTAAAATAGACTCTGAGCATATCATTTTCCCTACTGTGAAGTTGCTGTGGCTCACTTATCTATTTAATAAAATACAAGATCGTCAGCCTGGCTTTGAGGTTACAATCTGGTTTCTACTGCATTTACTTAACAAGTATTTTATGGAGTGCCTACCGTTTGCCAGCAATAAACTACAATCTCTAATAGACATATAATGTAAGTCACAGTAATTTAAAATTTTTAGTATCTATATTAAAAACAGAAATAGTTAAATAATAAAATTTGTTTAATCCAACATATGCATATCTACAAAATAGTAAAATATAATCAATATTAAAATTCATTGAAATATTTTGAAGTTTTTGAAAATAAATATTAAGAATCCAATGTATACTTTGTAGTTGTAGCATATCTCAATTCAGATGGTAAATTTTCATTGAAAATCTTTAATGTGTATTGACATTTGTTGAGATGCACAGTTGAAAAAAGTAGGTTCAGATATGGAAATCTAAACACATTTAAAGTTTTTCAATAACTGAATTGAGAATCAGGTTTTAGGTTTGTTTTAATTCACTAAAATCAAATAAAATTAAAAAAAAGTCCTTTAGTATTTCTAGCCACATTTTAGGTACCTATTTATCTGTCTTATGGCAGCTATATTGTACTGCAAAATTACAGAAGCGCAAGCCTTGCATCCATGAATTTACAGTAGTTCATCCTTCTAGCTCTAAATTCAACATCCATACAATGCTAGATGGACTCTGTCCTCCCTTATAACTTGCTCATCTGTTCCAGGTAAGCATGTTTTGTCCTTGACCTCTCACCTACTGAAATTTTGCCTGCCCTCACAGCAAAGCTCAAATGTTAACCTACCTAGAGAAAGTCATCAACATTCTGCCAGCTCTGAGCTGAAGCTCTTGGGTTCTCCCTTTATTTAGAACAGATCACATACTACTATGTGGGTTTTGGAGTCACATAAACCCAGATTTGATATTTGGTCCTGCCAGTCAATGCTATATGATCATGGGGGCAACTTCCCTAATTATCAAAGCCTCCCTTTAATCATCTGTAAAATGTTGAGCTTTCTCATTATGTGAACAGTTTTACAGATGAGTTTTACAACAACCCAATGGGTTTTTTGTGATGAAAAAGTTCTTAGCTCAGCTCTCAATCTATTTGCAGTAGTATTAATATATATTCCTTATCTCCTTAGGTATAATTATTTACAAATAATAATAATAATAATAAAAGTTTATGCCAGACAATATTCAATTGCTTTATATATCATGTTGATCCTCCAAATATTTATTTTGAGGTATGAAGTATTATTATCCCCCCTTTATAGATAAAGGAACTAAAGAAAAAAGGAATAAAGTGGCCCACCTAATGTGACACAGTTAGGAAGAAATGCAGTTGGTAATTCAGTAACAGAAGAGATGGGATATGGTTTGAATACATTTTATAAATATGTTACCTCATACAGTTTTTGAGGTGGTTTAGGAGAGTGAACAAAGGATTTGGAACATGGTTCTGAGTTTTGAATGTTATTCTTTTCATTGATTTGGAATATTTACTTGGGTTACCTACTTAGTCCAACTGAACCACAAGTTCATACTTTGTAAATAAAGATAATAAAGCCAATCAGGAAGTTTATAATTTAGAGATTATGTATATACTACTAAGATGCTTAAATTCAAGGTTTTCTTTTGAAATTCTTATTTCTAAAATATTCAGCAAATTAATCTCTGGTGCAATTTCTTTGTAAAAAATGGGAAAAATTATACTAAATTCATAGGGTTGTTTTAAAGATTAAATGATGCAATCCATGTACACATTGAACATTATATCTACACAAATAAATGCTCAAGAATTATCTAGGCATAATAAACATTTAAGTGCTCCATACTGGGACCTATGTATATTCTGGTGTAGAACCTAAACACATTTAGTTAACTTCTCATTTTCTTCTTCCTATCGTTCCTCTTTATACATATTTGTATCTTTTATGGACTATAATACTAAGCCTCATATACTCAATAGTTAACGGAATGAATGAAGAGTCTTCATGAACATCCTTTTATATTATTTCTATTTTATACAAGTACATCAATATTATTTTCTGAAAGTAAAAAATAATTGCATGCAAACTAGATATAGTAAACTGTTCCCGGTACATGCTATTTTACATCTCCCTAGGGCTTGCAGTGATTTGAGTCATATTTGAGGCATTCTGAATTTCATATGCATAAAACTTCCTGTTATGCAGTCAGTATGGTCCTCTGTCTAATTCTGATAATCTTAAATTAGGATATCTTTCAAATTCAACCACAGGACAAGACTGTACTGAAAACGAATTCATAAGGGAGACAAATATTGTTATAAGTAGCAATAAAAAGATTTGAATAATGTAAAATGCTACAGCAGAAATTATAGAGCTGTAATGAATATTATACATATTGTACTTCTAGATCTTAAATATGACCTTCCCTCTCCTCCCAATCTCTTTGATTGTGCTTGTAATTTCATTTAGAAACTGTTATGATCTGTACAGTCTCTAAGCAAAAAGATTCTCATTTTTAAACAATCTGAATTTCTCTGTTTCTCATCAGACTTTTACTTTGAACCAGCCTTTCCTAAATTAAAATTATGTGTATTGTGCTTTGTACCTTGTTCTTAAAAATTGGCAAGGTAGAAGTTTTTAAAAATTCAGTAATCACTCTTTTGACCATGAACTAGATGTATAGCCCTCTGCCACTTGGTGATCAGACATAGGACAGTCTAGGGAAGGTGACATCACATGCTTACCTAAGTCTAAAAGAAGAGGAGAATGTGAAACCAACAATGTTCTTTGGAAATATGGGGAGAGAGAAAGATGAGTTCTATTGGCAGTATGTAAATAAGGAGGGCACATATCTCCCTGGGGTGGAGCTGAATCTTGCTAAGTTGGTAAGACTTCCATACACCTGGCAAGCTGAGAGAGTGTCTAGAAGCAAGGAGATTTAAAAAAGGGAATAAAATAATAAGTACACAGTTGATAGAGTGACTTCAGATCACAGACTGAGGAAAAAAATCAGAATCCAATTGTGGAAAATATTGTCAGGCTGAAGTTTACAATTTATCTCCATATATGTTTTCAGTTGCCTTGAGATAGAAATGAATGCTTTGGAAACATTGAAATAATTTAGTTTATTCATCACAACTTACCAGTCTTTTATCAAAATCTATTATTTGGTTCTGAATGTCATTTAATTGAAGATATTCATAAATATTTTAAAAACTGAAAATGCAGGTGATTTCAAACCTGTTCAGTGTTGCTTTTGTGTTTTTCTTGATATTTAAATTTCAAACTCTTCTCAGGAACAGATTTTAATAACATGATTCACCATAGTAAACAAAATAATTTTAAAATCTGGTCTATTTCTTTGTTTATTTTGTGACAGTTTTTTTAAAAAATTGAGATTATATAAGCATTTCTATAGTTTTTATGTAAATGATTGAATTAGTTTCTCATTGCTGCAGACTTAACTAAAACGGCAAATACTTGTTATTTCACACACCTGTTGGTCAGAAGTTGGGCACAACACAGCAGGGTTCTCTGCTTAGGGAGTCAGGTGGAGATCAAGGTGTCAGACAGCATGCGTGCTCCTCTGGACTCAGAGTCCTCCTCCACATCCACTCAGGTTGGTGGCTGAATACAATGCCTTATGATTCTACGAACAAATTATCCATTTTCCTGCTGACTCTCAGCTCGAGGTCACTCTCATTTCCTAGAGACCACCCTTAATTCCCAGTGAAAAGACAAGAATTGCTTCTTTTTACAATGGTAGCCCATTTCCTCCTATTCCCCAGTAGAAACCATCACAATTTAAATCTGAAGAACTTTATGCACGTGCATGTGCTTTTTTTGTATGTATATGTATATATATGAATATACATCTTTACAAAATATGATTATATTATCCACCTGGGATGTTTTGCATGTCAGTAACAACACATTGAATTGTTTTAATGGCTATATAGTGTCCTATAAGATGGTTGCATTATAATTTACGTAACTCTTTCATTTTCGTTAGATATTTTCCTTGCTTCTAATTTTTGATATTACAAATAAAGCTAGAATTCATATACATATTATGTGCATAGCCTTGAGCATGCTTTTTGGATAACTTTTTAAGTATTTAAGTGTCAAATTATTGCTGGTAGGCAGTAGTAGAAATTATTATAACCATTACATCTAAGAAATCTCATATTCATGTTAAGATAGGTTGTAATATAACCCATAGACTTATAAAAAGTTCTTAATATTGTTGGTAAAGTCATCAATCTGGGAGAGTAGGAGATTGATAGACTTTAATGTTAATCTCACATACATAGCATATTCTCTCTTCTTTATCTTCCTTCCTTCCTTCCTTCCTTCCTTCCTTCCTTCCTTCCTTCCTTCCTTCCTTCCTTCCTTCCTTCCTGTTTCTTTCTCTTTCTTGTGTACTAGGGATTGAACCTAGTGGCATTCTACCTCTGAGCTACACCCTCAGCCCTTTTTATTTTGAATCAATCTCAAAGTTGCTGAGACTGGCCTCGAACTTGCAATCCTCCTATCTCAGTCTCTGAGCCTCCCAAGTATTGGTATTACAGGTGTGTACCAGTATGTCCAGCTTTAGTATGTGATTTATTTCTGAGTGGAATAAAATCATGTTAGTAGGTATTGGAGATTAAAAGGCAGATATAAGTACAGCATTCTACTATTAGGAAAGTTTGGTCTTCTTTTTTAAATATAGAATATAAATCTTATGTTATCTTAGAAGCTATGTATCTCTGTTTCCTCACTCATAAAAATGGGTTTAGTTGTAAGGTTTAAATGAGATAACTTCTGGGGCTGAATCATGGTAAATGCTTCATAAAATATTGTTTTTTTTCTTCCTAAGAATTTGAAAAGCATGCAGACGGAGTCTTTCATATGTTTCCAGGATCTGTGTACCAAGATTCCTTGATTAGAGGGCCCTTTCACTTGCATACCAGAAATTCTTGAGTGAATTCATGATGCCTGTTGTTGTAGAGTTATTTTTCAACAATCGCCCATTCTCAAACACATAGGGTGTACAGAATAACTGCAACAGACATAGAGGATGACTAGCCCTCAATAAAAAGTTTTATTTCTCTAAATATGACCTGTTTTAATCTCATCCTAAATCACCACAACAAACCACAGGAACATGAAAGGTGTGGAGTCTGGTGATGTTTATGAATGATGTAGGAACACAGCTCAGATCACTCATGCTTTTTCTATTTAAATAAATGTATACTATCAAATTATCTTCTTCTAAAGCAAATTGAATGGAGAACATCTTTATTACATGCTCTACAAAGAGAAGAAAATGACCCTCAATTTGACTGAATTAAAAACTATTTTGCTATGTTGTAAAATAAAAAAAATGAAATGCAGTAGTCTTGTTAAAAGGTTAAAAGCATTTGCGTTATTTAGTACAACTAGAGTTCTTTGTTAAAGTCCTAGAGACGCTTGTTCTCAGTTGCCTGGATTCTGTAGAATATTAATTTGAATATAGTATTATATAAATTGGTCCTTGCCTTTTAGCTACTAAGACTTATTAGAAATGTCAAATATTATGCTTCTGACAGTAATATTGTCTTTGTTTTTTTTAAAAATGATCTATTACATAATTGCCAGATAAAACGGACTTGCGCTTATTGACATGCTTGATGGATTGTTCCTGCGATGTTGGTATTTGCATCACTTGTTTACCTCTTCAATCACCCACCAGACATTTCTCTTACTTCCTCTGGGAGCTGGCAGGGTGAAATGAAAACTGAGTAGTAAGTCAAAAGGGGCTTCAGTTCACCTTATGCTTTTTCATCCATCCCTAGGTTAGTAGACTCCAAATGGAGAAAGCAGTCTATAGTGTACAGAACATGGACTTGATTTAAAAACAATCCTAGATTCAAAATCTGAGTTCTACTGTTTCATGGCTGTATTATCATGGACAAATAATCCTTTTAAGTCATCTATCTGCTATGCTGGTGTTTGATACATAAAAAAGCATCTTTCTATTACATCTATCTATCTATCTATCTATCTATCTATCTATCTATCTATCTATCTATTTATTTTCTATCCATCCAGTGATTACAACATGACACCTGACAGATATTAAGCACATCACTCAAACCAGGGCTAAGGTACCAAAGTTTTTGACTAGTGTCAGTGATTTTTGAACACCCTAGAAGAGTGTGATTTAAAGGAGAATTTATCACTCAAATATCACTTGAGAATGAGAAGACAAAACTTGGAGGTCCATACGTAGCTCAAATCATTCCCTATTACTTAAGAGTGACCTCCATGGGTAGTCTAGGCATGCCATTTTCACAGACTGCTTCTGAGACGTTCCCTTCCACCTTCTCTCCCCCACTGAAAACTGTCTGGCATAGTCAAGGCTGCTCTTGACTATCATCCTCTCAGCTCCATCCTAAATTAAATTTAATCAGGTACTACACAGTGTTCTTTGTCAATATCTAGCCCAGCCAAAATAACTCATAGAGAGGACTATTTTAACTTAATGTAATTTTTATAGATTGTATTTAGGTCTGCTATCTTGCTAATATTGGTCTTATTGCTTTTTGGTTTTTTGGTTCTTTCTTTTTTGACTTCTTTTGTGGTAACCAAATCATTTTAGTATACTATTTAAATTCTAAAACTAAATAGAACTATTCTATTGTAGCTCTATTGTTATATTTGTTTGCGTTATTTGTTAATGTTTTTTTCCCTAGGGATTATAATATGTATCTTAAACTCATTGTAGTCTTCCAAAAATTATCATAGGAAACTCTGGTTCTGGGTAAAATGGGATAAATAGGTGATAATCTTTGTTTCCCATTGAAAACAACTCTAAACACTTGAAAGAATACATGGAAAGCCATTTATGGGTTACAAAAAGTAAAGATTAGCACATGAATTAGGCGAGAAAAACAGATTTTGAAATATCATAGAACTGGCCAAGAGTTTACAATTTTTTTCCCTTCAAGGTCCACAAGGCTGAGCTCAACAGAAATCCAAACTCAGACATAAGCACTGTGTGGCACATAGAGAACTAGGAGAAATCCTCAAGTCTAAGCTTGGAAAGTGGAAAACAGAAATCCTAAAGCTTAGAGAGAGTAGGGGAAATGTCCCAGTTTGTTTGTTTTCCCTTTGTCTTTCACCTGCGGGATCAAGCTGTTCAATGAGGGTGGTGGTGTAATGAAGGAGAGTAACTTTCCTCTCCTTTGGGTGAGATTGTGAGTTTGGGTGGTCACAATATGCAAAGCCTGTTGTTTTTTGCTTTTCCTGTTTCCTCCCTCTGTATGGGCTGGTGTGTAGTACAATTACAGAAATGGGCAGGTTCTAGATATGGATGGAAAAGGGCAGTCCCAAAGAATCAGAAACTACTGGAGAATAAAACAGAAAAGGAAAAAATGTGAGAAGGTGAACTACTGGGTTCCCCTTTACCAGCACTAGGAAGAATTTGATCCTGATTATTGTATCAATAGCTTTAATGACAGACCACCAGAGATAGGTAAAATGTAAGACAAATTCCAATACACTGCAAATACAGTTGCTATATTTAGCAAATAAAAATATAGGATGTCAGTCAAATTTAAATTAGAGATTTAAATGAATATATAAATTTTAGTGTTTGTTTATCTCATGCAGTACTTGGCATTCTGTATTTTATCTGGAAGCCCTAACCGGAAAGTAACTGAGAAGGCAATGATAATTGTACTGACTTTGGAACCATAGGCCACAGAAGGTAGATTGGAACCTGTAGGCTTAAACTAATTATTAGTGCTTGTGAATAAATACAAATACCAATATTATCAAAAGTGTTTAAATAAGTTGCAGACTCTCACAAGATAATGTTTAAAATATTCAAGATATATTAAAAATATTATCCTGCATACCAAAGAATCATAGATATCTTAACTCACATGGCGAAATTTGATTAACAGATGTCAGTGACAAGATAGGAATTACTTGACAAAGATTTTCAAGTAGCTATTACACAATACTTAAAAGAGTAATTACAAACACTCTAGTAACAAGAGTTAAGTGAAAAAAATGACAATTATAATATGTAATATAAATAACCAAATAGAGGTTTTGAACTGAAAAATACGAAACCTGGAAAGATACTTGTCATTAGAAATGAAAGACAACTGAATTAGTAATTATATAAAACATATCTTCTCTTGAATTGTTCAAAATATATTTAACATTTAAGAATAAAAACTGTAACGTTGATAAGGTTTTCGATGTCTGTAGATGCTATATAGACACATATATATTACACATACACACACATGTATATATATGTTAACTATAATATAAAGAAGGAAGAATAATGAGGTTTGTATAATGGAAAACATCCAAATTAGAATAGAAATTGCAAAATATGATTTTAAAACTGTAAAGAGTTAAATATGTAGTTTGTAATTACTAAAATAACTACTCAAAAATTATATCAAGATTGTAGTTAAACTTTCAACAAATTATAATGGAATACTAAAATCACCATTAACTCCTTTCAGTAAAATATAGTACAATCTTTACAGTATCATTTCAGTTACCATATATATTTTGTGCTATTTTTAAAATATATATTATGTTGGTATAATTTTACACCAATGGATTTTTTATTTTTATATTTTGATACTGGGAATTGAGTCTGTGTCTTCTACTTTCAAACTATACTCCCAACCCTTTTTATTTTGAAACAGTGCTTCATTTAGTTGGTGAGGATCCTTCTAAGTTACTTATGCTGGCCTTAAATCTGTGATCCTCCTGTTTCACCTTCCCAATTACTAGGATTTTGGTGTGTGCCACCACACCCCACTAACTATACCAATGGATTTAGATATCATAATTTTAATATAGTGCTTTTTTTTGTGGTACTGGGGATTGAAGCCAGAGGCATTCTATCTCTGAGCTATACCCCCAGTCCTATTTTTTATTCTTTCTTTTGTAACAGGGTCTCACTAAGTTGCAGAGGGCCTCACTAAGTACCTGAGGCTGGCCACAAACCCAGATCCTCTGCTCTTAGCCTCCCAAGTACTGGGATTACAAACATGCACCACCACGCCTGGCTCAGTGTTAAATTTTTAAAATTTTACTTTTAATTATCATATGACTTTTAAAGAAATTAAGAAAAGAAAAAATATATTCATACATGTAGTCTCTTGCATGTACCCATGGAAAAAAGCAGGATCATAAGGATTTATTTATTGCTTGTTTGCAGCAAGTCAGAGCAATGAACCAAAGATCTTTCTAGTGGATGTGACAATGCCAGGGGAGTGTCATCTTGCCCTTCGTGAAGCTTCAGTTAGTTTAGTAGGGGTGTGATAAAGGAAGTGAGTCAGAACTGAAATGAGGTAACACAAGAGAGGTGGACAAGAGCCTGATCATGAAGAAATTGATGTGATCTTCCTGCCTCTGGTAAGGCTATGAACCAATCATCTGAAAGTGTTGTGAAAAGTTAAAAACTGTGTCAGTTTTGCTCAAGGTTCTATCCCTAGCAGTTAGGCTGGAATGGATGCATGACAAATGTTGGCTGAATGAATCAGTGAAGTGATGTTTTGAATGAGGAAGCCTTTCTGAGTCTGACCTTATATCCACTGCCTCACCATGAATGCATACAATCTTTTCCTTTTCTTGCACCCTTCTTCTCTCTATCCTTAGTCCACATACCTCTCTGAAGGTCTATAGTCTCATTGCCCCTACTCTAGGGGCAAGGCATGCTCTTGGGAACAATGTGTGTGGCTGCCATATTTAGAGTTCTCGTTGGGGCTTGAAAACTTTTTTAGGGGGCAGGATTGATAATGGTTGATACTCTCATTTTCCTATAAAGTGACTAGGCTCAAATACCCCTCACCCCCACTGAGTGTGCACATGTGCACATACACCCCCCCACACACACATTTATTATGACCTGCATTTTTCTTTTACAGATAAGATCTGTAGACCAGCTTATCTGTAAAGAGAGAGAGATAAGAAAGAAAAAGAGAAGGAGTCTGAGAGAAGAATCAGAGGAAAGAATAATTTCAAGCAACATTATAAAATAATGTCTTTCCAAACCTTTCTCCTAGATTAGTTGACTGTGTAGACTATGTCATATGGGTTCTAGGAAAACCCTTCAAATCTTGGGACTGTGCTTGAACAAGCTGCAGTATTTGTTAGAAACAATTGTTTAGAGCAAAAGGCGTTACATTCTGTCGGTCTACTTAATTATCAGTGACTAGTATTAAAAGTATTAATTTAGCCTTGAATGCCTCAAGTTAATCTTTGGATGTTATTTTCTCCAGCCTTGAGAATATTCTATTTGAATAGTTTTTGGAGTTTGAAATTTATTACATTTATTATTTTATTTTACCTAAGGTCATTTTATTTTCTAAGGTAAGATCTAGATTCTCCTTCCATCCTTAGACTCAAAGACCCTCAATAAGCATACGAACACCTAGCTTTGAAGAATGTTATAAAGTCTTGTTATGAATTAATAGAGTCATCTGGCTATTTAGCAATTAGGTATCTTCAGTTGGGAATGCGCAGCCCTTGTTACCATTTCACTTCTGCCTTCTAATATATAACAGTGAGAAGAAAGAAAATGAATGCAATTTCCTTTGAATTCTAGGGTTAAAAACTAATTGAGGAAATTTTACAAAAAGAACCTTGGTTCCTTTAAATGTGGCTTATTGGCAATTTTAATATTTTATGGTTACATTTTAACTTTTATTTCATAAATTAAAGATTAACAGTCATGCCTAAGTGGGAGTAAATTTTATCCACTTACAAAAACACATTGACTAACACTAATTAAATTTGCTTAATCAAGCTTAACAATGCTACATGCTGTTACTCATCAGAAAGTACCATACACATTTCCCAAAGTGCTTAAGCTGGAATACCAAAGGACTTTTTTTTCTTTTGGGGTATTCGAGGGTTCAGCCATCTGTTATTTACTCTAATTTTTAATAAAAAGTTATTATTCATCTTTATTGCTAATCATTTGCCTTACAAACAAAACATATTTCATGATTATTGTCATAATTTCAACTCTACTAGAAGCAAGGAGGCACCAACAAAAATGGTTTGTTTTCAACTGTACCACATTAGTGTTTGCAAACGGTTGAACTTTGGCAGTAGGAAAACATAGGTATTATGCATGTAATACCTAAAATCAAATTATACACAGTAGCACTTAATCACAAGGCTCCGACGCTTTCAGCAAAATGAGCATTTTCCCTCACTGAAATAGGAAAATCTGATCACCCTTAACACCCCGAAGGACAAGACAGTGGCTCTATCATTCTTTATCCTGTTTTGCTTTTGTTCATAGCTAATCTCGTTTTGACTATTTTAGCCCAAGACCCTGCAGATATACAATAAATCATACCTGAGAGAATCAGACTAAAATCTGTCGACGGAACTGTCTTCAAGCTGCAATGAGCACAGAAATAACCAAGGGTTGAGAGAGGGTCAACTCCAGAATGGAGCGAGGTGCATAAAGTTCTGTGTAAAGAGAAATTGTACATTAAATATACTTAGTGGGAAATTGCAGTGCAGTGTCTCTAATGACAATCTCCAGTGTCTTAATGTGAAGCAAATACCTCCAGGGTGACATTTGAAGATGGCAACCAGGAAGGTTCATGATACTGGCAAAAAGAGAGATGATGATTAAAACTCAAGCATTAAGTGGTTAGAAAGTACGATAATAGTACCCAACACTTATGGAGTATTAACTATATAGCAGACCCTGTGTTAGGTAACTGGTAGATGCCCTATTATTTTCATCTTGACCCTCTGAGTTAGTCACTTTCATACAATTTTTTTTTTTTTTCAGAAAAGGGAGCTGGCTGAGTTAAATAACTTCTCTGAGGTTATGTGGAATTGAGATTTATAGTCATGCAGTCTGAGACTGGGTTCTCATTCCCCTTCATATTCAAGGAAGCTAACAAGGAAAGCAAGCTACCAGACAACACTTTCTATGCTTATAGGAAAAATACTGATTGTACTTTTGGAAAGTGCAAAAGATTAATACTCCTTTAGCAAGTTTAGTCCAGAGCCTGCAGGAAAGATGTAATAACTGGAATTCAGAAAATGAACTAGCATTATGCTAACTTTAATCTGTCTTTCCACAGTCATGGGGACAATGACTTCCTAGCATAAGGGGTTAGCATTTATTCTGAAGGGAAGGATTTTTCTGAATGTTAGAGGGATAAAGTCAATTTTGAACAGTAGAAGTCTAACAATGGTTGGCATCCTTTACCTCTTGCTAGTGCTGGGGAGGAGCTAGGCTTGTTCTCTAAATCTGCAGTGGCATGAGATCTAAAGATTCCCCAAGAAGCACACATGCAGCATGGGTAATATGTGGCCAGCCAGCATGACCCACAGCAGAGCAGCCCCTGGTCTCCAAAGAAAGGGAATATAGGATGAATCAGGATCATTTCCATTTATTTAGCTTTCTAGTGAGTAGGAACCTTCTGGACATTCCTTAGATCTAATGACACATGTAGAGAATTTGGATGACATGTCAGAATGTGGGTTTAGTTATCTCATAGCGAGCTAAATTAAAGTTGCTTTCTAGGTGGGCATAGTGGCACTTGTCTATAATCCCAGTTCTTGGGAGGCTGAGACAGGAGGTTTGCAGCTTCAAGGACAGCCTCAGCAATTTAGCAAGACCCTTGGCAACCTAGCAGGATCCTGTTTCAAAACAAAAAGTGAAAAGGCCTGAGTGTGTAGCTCAGAGTTAGTATATTCCTGAGTTCCATCCCCAGTAACCATCCTCCCCCACCCCCTGATTAAAAAAAAAAAAAAATCACACAAAATTCTTTAGAATCTTATTCCATACAGAAACAGGGGAAGTTTTTCTACTGGTAATAAGGTTTTGATACTTGGGATGATAATATTGGTGTAAGTAGTTGTAACTTATAAAACTGTTTTAATGACTCATTTCTGCAGGAAGATTGTAAACAGCATATGAACACAGTGATGGGGTAGTGAGTGAGGAGAAGAGAGACTGTCTCACCAACTCCGTGTGTGTGTGTGTGTGTGTGTTGGAGAGGGGTGCTGGGAATTGAATCCAGGTGCATTCTACCCCTGAACTATACCCTCAGCCCTATTTTATTTTATTTTTAAATATGGCCTCACCAAGTTGCTGAGGCTGGACTCAACCTGTGATCCTCCTATCTTAACCTCCCAAATACTGGAATTACAGGTGTGCACTACCATGCTCAGCTGGGCTGAGCTCCTTCCTTAATGTATCAAAATGCATATAATGACTTTCCTGACCTTGAGATGCTGACAATTATCTAGGGAGGCAGGGGGTGAATAGATTGTAAAAATAAAACAAGTATAGCATCTGGATGTCAACTGTCCCCAGACAGACCTCACTCAGGGAAACTCTCAAGCTTGCTTCACTCTTTGGAAAGTCACTATCCTGACACTTTAGCTTCTATTAGCAGGACTTAGAACATCTCTAGTTCTTAGTTCAGTTTGGGTTCATGATGGCAGGGAGGCTGCTTTTAGTTAATTTTTTTTTCTTTCTATAATTCTTGTATCTTTTCCTCCCATCTTTTAGTTTTCTTGGGAAACATAGAGCTGCACAGAGTGCTCATTCTTAGCACAGTGGTGTCCATGTTTAGGGCTATTGATTGTCATTGTTTTGCATTTAACCCATAACAAATTAATCTTCCCAGGAATAGTGAGTATTCTGGGTTCTGGGTCTCCCTTTAAAGAGGCTGAGCATGTAGAGGGCTCTAGTATTAGAGAGAATGCCCTACCACCTGCCTTCCTTTAGCGGACCTGCTTGAAATTTGCTCACTGATCCATCTAGTTGAAGTCCTTTTAAATTGACATAGCATGATGGCCAATAGCTTGAGGTCAAGAGCCAGCCTGGATTTACATTCAATCTCTATCATTTCTTGCCTGTGTTTGATGCCAGAAAATACCTTCTCTGTGCTTTGCTGTTTGGATCATCAAATAGGGACATTAACTTCTCCTCCTAGGATTGCTGTAAGCATTAAATAAGGCCCACAAACCAACTTATAAAAGTCATGTAAAAGTCCCATAAAAGTTATTTTCTAGGGTGATTATAATTATTGTAGGATACACTGCTGTGTTCATATATGAGCTGATAAGTCAAAATGTACAAAGAACTTAAATAGCAATCCTGAGGATTTTACAAGTTTCTTCTTGGCATTTAGAGACCATCTTCTGGAGCTAATCTCAGATTTTTTAAAAATTTTCCAGAAAACTCAAAATTAATTGATGTTACTGTGCAGGCAGGACATATTAATTTTCTCCTGTGCTTACTTACATGATTCATTGGACATTAATAGTAAGGAAAATACTCCTTGGCTTTTCGTGCACAGGAAATACAGACCAAACATAGTTAAAAAGAGGAAAAAAAAAAAAAAAACTTCAATGTTTTCTCTTTACAGGGACAGCTGCTTTGAATTTAAAAGTCTTGTTCCTATTAACTATGCACCAATAAAGCCATAAATACATGTAAATATGCTTTTTTCTTCTGAAGCTCCAATTCTTGGTTATTTAAAAAAAAATGATATTTGTAGCTGAGCATGGTGGCACATACCTATAATCCCAGTACTTGGGCCTCAGCAACTTAGTGAGACTCTCAGCAATATAACTAAACCCTGTTTCAAAATAAAACATAAAACTGTAGCTTGAACCCAGGTAGAATTCACCTCAGTTCAATCTCCAGCATTAAAACAAACAAACAAACATATTCATGTCCAGAGAAGCAGCATTTCTAAAAGGCAATATTGATAGAAGTGGTAAGCCAGTTAGCCCAGCCATTATTAATGCTTATCATGTCATCTGAATATTAACCTTCCTTAGACACCTGGAGTGAGGAGAATTACAATTACATAAAATAATTAACTATGAATTTTAAAGCGTATGTGTGCTCATACATATTGGACATCTTTGGAGTTGTTTAGGACAAACCATAGTGCAAAACTGAGGCTTCTGAGCTTGATGTGGGAACAGAATTAAGTTATATAGGGGGAGTATCAGTGTATGCAAGCATTTCATCAGAGTCCACCTTCTACCAAAGTGGCTTTTGTGCATGGTCACAGGGTGGTCACAGAGTGGAGACCATTGCAAACAGGTATCTGGGGCCAAAAAGAGGGCTCTCCACCTCTGCTCAGAATCATGCCCTGGGAACTACTATTCAAGTGTTTGCCTCTATCTAGGAGGTCTTGGATTCTCTGCCCACATCATTTGCATGCCCATCCCTGTTTATTCTTTTAATCATGCTTCTTTTGGCTCTGTAACTAACACTATCTTTACTGGGATTCACTGGTGCCATGGCTGTTTTGCTGACATTTGTTCTTTCTACAAAACCCTTGGTCCTTCTGAGTCATCTACCAAAACATTTAACATCTTTACTGAGATTAACAGTCAAGAAAAACTTGAGGCCTAGAACATTTTTTCTTGACTTTTTATTCATCCATCTCGATTCAGATTGGTTGTAGGTTACCTACACATTTTGGTGCTGTCCTGTCCTGAGAAGATATAGAGAAGTGAATGTGGAGGACCATAAAATAGCAAATTGAATGAGATTAAATGGGATAATGAAAGGAAAACTTACAGCACAGACCCAGGAACTTGGACAAAACTTTTGGTAGATTTCTGCAAAGAGAGCCTATTAGGGTTTTTTTTTTTTTTTTTTTTTTTAAATAGTATTTAGTGCATTGCAATTGTACATCATAGTGAGGTTTGATGTGATTAAAAACATACATACACATGGTTCTTGGTTTTGAATAACATCCTTGGTTGCTTTTGTTGAAATGACATAGTAGACTGGTGAAATGACCAATCTATTCAATAGTCAGAACTACTACTGACTTGGATTTGTCCCAACAGATGAACTGTTGCTTAGTTCCTTTTAGAGAATATTAATTCACACCATGAGCTGGGCTTCGTGATGCATACCTGTAATCCTAGTACGTAGGAGGTTGAGACAGAAGTATCACAGGTTCAAGGCCAGTCTTAGCAACTTAGCAAGACCCTATTTGGAGAATATTATGCTAAATCAGATTAGTCAGTCACAAAAGGTGGAAGGTCAGATGTTTTCCCTCATATGTGGCAGCTAGGGAGAAATTGGAACACAGGAGGGACTCTAGACAAAGGAGGAGAAAACCTAATGGAGTGATGGAAGGGAGGGAAGGAGGGAAGCAGGAAGGAGAAGGGAGACTCGATGAGGGAAGCAGTTCAATGGACATGATGTATATTCACAACTTTAACAATGCCAATCACAAATGTCATGCACGGGAAGGGACTGGGGTGGGAGCTGGGGGAGGGCTCACTGAATGCTTTGTGCATGTATGCCTCTATCAGTGTGAACTTCCTCATGATGTATGATTACAGCACACCAATACATAAATAAAAAATAAAAAGGGCTGGGGGTGTAGCTTGGAGGTAGAACACCCCTGGGATCAATCCCCAGTAACACACACACACACACACACACACACACACACACACACACACACAATCACTGTGTCTGTTCTGTACTTCAGCTTCCTGTGAAGTCAATTCTCATTTGTCCTTGTTGGCCTGCACATATTTGCTTTTGCATCACTAACATCAGACCAAAAGACATTGTGTCTTTTCGTTTCAGAGCATACTTTTCAAACTTGAATGAGGTTATGAATCATCTTGAGGTCTGGTTAAAATGCAGATTCACATTCAATTGATCATTGAGACTGGAGCCTGAGTTCCTGAATCTCTAACAAGGTCCCCTTCCCTCCACCCTGGGCTGCTGCTGATGTGAGGATTGCACATTGAGTAGAAAGGTTCCAGAAGATCTTAAACTGATGTGGTTTATGAACATGGGGAAAAATGAGATATAAAATATGCTTTCTGTGTTGGGAAATTACAACATAAACAAATGTCCTTGAGCATCTAATCTTTACTCCAGGCAGTAGGAATATCAGCCTTTAAAGAATACCTAAGTGTTTATATATGAAAAAGAGAATATTCTTCGACTTATTTCTTTGCTTTTGTGTGGTACTGAGATTGAACCCAGGTACACTCTACCACTGAGATAATCCCCCAGCCCTATTTTATTATTTATTTTGAAATAGGATCTCACTAAGTTTCTGAGGGTCTCACTAAGCTGCTAAGTCTTGAACCTGAGATCCTCCTGTCTCAGCCTTCCAAGTACAGGGATTAGAGGCTTGAACCACTGCATCCAGCTGTCTTATTTCTTTAGAGTCAAGTGTGGAATGCTTTTGAGAGAGGTTCTGCTATATCCTTCATATGTACTCTCCATACATCTAAGTTCAAATAAGGCCAGATGTATTTCTTCAGCATCATTTAATGTTCAGCATCATTTTAGGGTTTAGATGATGACCAGGATTAGTACCACTGTTCATATTTACCTTGGAGGAGGAAGCAGAAAGAGCTCTTTGACAGTGAGCGATGTCTAGTGTCATGGGAATAGGTCACGTATACACTCCAGGAGTTCTGTCTTATTAATTCAATTGGAAACTGATAAACTACTTTTTTACAGTCAGTGCTGAGCAGAAACATAATCAGATCGCACATGGGCTTTAGAAAACAACTAAAGATGATTTCCAGCAGGTTCTTTATGGTATAATGTGCTTTGCCAGGCATTTCTTTCACTGACTTAAAACACAGAAGATTAAAAAAATGCTTAATCCTGTGCTCCTGGCCCTTTTTTCTTATCCCATTGAAAACATCTGTTTGTAGCATCTGTGTTGTAGAATATTAAGATTACGACCCACAACCCACTTTTGCCAGATATAGACAAAATTTTAATACACTGTTTGTTAGTTCTTCTCTCCCATGGAAGAATGAGATGTTTACAAAAGGTTAGATATTTCTCTAAGTATATCTGTTCTAGTCATCCTTGAAAATGAAAACTCTGTCAGCTTTTGCCAATGTTTGAAATCACGTATCTAGGAACACAAGAGCTTGAGTCAAGGAGTTAACCCTTCCTCAATTCCTTTGCCTACTTGAAGTGCTTTCACACTCAGGTTCAGCAAACAGGCTGTTTGAATCTGCAGTTATTTGGGATTTGACAGCACAGAAGTGGAAATCCATGACAACCACGCCGTCAGCATAGGGCCGATACTGTGCTTCTGCTGACCACAGCAAGTTTCCTTATGTGATTATGATGCTAATGCATGTTCAGTACATATATAAAGAGAAAGGAGTCTGCAAGGAAATCTGCTAGTGATGCAGAAAAATGAAGAGAGATTAGGAGGCCAGCCTATCATCCCTGTCCTTATCTCAAGGTGAGACAGGGACTCCTTTGTGAGACAGAGGAGATCACAGAAGGAAATGTATTCCTCTTTTGATCTCAGAGAACAAAAACAATGTTTTCTTTTTACAGCTTCTGGCAGGATAAAGAGATAAAGCTATCTGTGTGTTGGGCCCTTGAATAAAGGATGTCCTTTTATTTTTTTATTTTTGTCTCCTAGTAAGGAAAAATAAATTCTTCTTGGATTCTTATTTTCTTGGCTTTGAATAAACTATCATATAAAATAATGTACAAGGTGGACATTAGTGATACACGGTTATTGAATTCAGGTTTATTCTGTCTTAATGAATAATTAAATTGTATATCATGTTTCCAAAAATGTGCCTTTACAGATGAGGGAAATGAAGAAAAGATTATGATTCATAAAAGCCAATTTCCCTACTCCCCGTCTCCCCAAAAGTTGCCCATGATTATTACAGAAAACTCTAGAATAAAAGAATTCAGGAGGTCACCATATGTATTTACCTGGCTGAATCTGCCTAGATTCTTCCGGACATTCTTCTGTAGCTCCTGAGTTTGAGACAAGGGCTCTGTCATTGAGCAGGCTAGGAGAGCAAGTGAATCGGAGAAACTGAAGAATGGAGAGAAAAACCATTATCTTTCTCTGCACAAAATGGGATCTAAGAACTTTCCACACAGGGATAATGGAAAACCTAAACTGAATGGTTGAAAAGGCTAAATAGTATTCTTTATTCATTTTTTCATTTATTGTTTTGTTAATTAATTTATTTCCTCCTACTTCCAAGAAATTTATTTATTTATTTATTTATTTATTTATTTATTTATTTATTTATTTATTTATTTATTTATTTATTTGGTACTGGGAATTGTAGGAGTGCTCTATCTCCGAACTACACATCTGGCACTATTTTATATTTTTTTATTTTGAAACAGGGTCCCACTAAATTGCTGAGGCTATCCTTGACTCAGTGGTCTTCCTGTCTCATTCCTCCAAGTACTGGGATTACAAGCATGAGCTGCCATGCCTGGCTAAGAAATATTTATTAAATGTTCTTTTATTGTGGGAATGAAGAGTGGGCCAGGGAATACATGTCATAGGCCATAATCTGAGTTGTGGTTTTAAAAGAATGGTAGAAATATACATTGTAAAATTTAACTTTGTTTTCTGTGACCCAGAAATTTTACTCTCAAATACTTAGGATAAATATCCTGAAGTAATAACCAGGCACATATATGGTTCAGCAATATATAAGAATAAAATATGCTATTTTCAACAACAAAGCATTGAGAAAATAAATTATGGCACATCTACATTGTAGAGTATTAATGTAGCTATTAAAATCATGTTGTAGAAGATAGGAGAAAATATATTGTTCATTATATTGTTGAGTGAAAAAAAATTACTTGTACACTTGTATATTTTGATTCCAGGTGTGTGTATAATTGTACACACATATAAACAAATATATAATTAGAAGAAAGATATATTCCAAAATACTAGTTCTGTTTAAATAGTAGGATTATGGATATTTTTCATCATCATTCATTGTGATTTCCTAAACTTTCTTTTTTATAAATTATTTTGGCAACTAGGAAAAAAATCACTGAAGAACCAAAAATATTTTGCTGATATATGGAATCTTCTGGGATTGTAGTTAGTTGCCTGGAATTCAAGTTCTCCTCTGATACTATAGTGTGATGATATGAACTTAAGCGATTTATGAATTTAGTAGGTCTGTTTTATCATCTATCAAAAGAGATTTTTTCTTAAATGTAACATTTAAGAAATCATTAATTCCTTCTTATAACCTACTTGTGCTCATATGCCAGATGACTTACTTAAATGGCAAAGAAGAATTCATGAACATTATAGTATATCAAATCAATCCATCCTTGCCTCTTGCTATTGGTATTCTGTCATCCCTGTCATAAATACAGCAGGAGTGTGTCTGTACCTTTGGAACAGCATCAGTGAACCTTTTGAAAGATATTTCCTTGGATAAATGTCGTTGGCAGCCCTCAAGATATCCATTTTCTTAAACCTGTAAATGCTATCTTATGCAGTAAAAAAGGACCTTGTGGATAAGATGAAGTTAAGAATTTTGAGATGGGTAATTATCCTGCATTTTCTGGGTGGCCCCCAATATAATTCACAAGTGTCATTACAAGAGAGAGTCAGAAAGAAATGTTGCTACATAGAAGGGAATGTGATAGAAGCAGATAAAGATTTGAAGATGCTGTGTTACTGGATTTGAACATGGAGAGAGGGGCCAGTAGCGAAGTATGCAGCTCTAGAAAAGGCAAGGAAAGGGTTTTATCCCTTGAACCTACAAAGGGAGCATGACCCTGTTATCATCTTGACCTAAGCCAAATGAAACTGATATCAACCTTTTGGCCTGTAGGACTGTAAAGAATACATACATGTTTCTTTAAGCCAATAAATTTGTGCTAATTTATTATAGCAACAATAGAAAACCAATACAAAACAATTTTTATATATTTATAACACATTCCACTATCCCATGAAACCTTTCATATAATTCTTCCCATGCTAATTTGATACTTGTAAATCTCTAATCACTACTCTTCATTAGTTTTTCTTTTATCTAAGGAAGACCCATTTGGACAGTAACTCTTATGGTTCCTTAAAACCTCATTATCTAATAAATACTATACAGGCAGGCAAAAAGCAATAGAGAGAGAATATAATGAATTATATTTAAAATGAAGCAGTTGGACCACATAACCTCTCAGCTTTTTCAGGTATATTGTTTAATGGAGTGTGTAGCTATAGTCTATCTTGAATATTATGTTGTTGAGGATCAGTTCTGATTTCTCCAAGTTCCAATCTGTCATACCATTTTTGTGAGTATTTTAAAATAAACAACTATATAGATAGCTTCTGCTCAATATATACATTATTTTTTAAATAGTGACTGTTAGTCTTTTAAAAGATTGTCAGTTTTATGATTTGATACTGAGGAATGATACTACTGGAAGCTTGAACACCAGAGACATTGGGAATATAATATGGGCAGATTGGTAGTTTTATGTTTTGGGCATTTCCATGATATAATTTATGTGAGCTTGACGTGTATTTTTCTTTCATTATGCTGAGGCTTCTTTTTGCTAGCAAGCATCTTGGAAGAAAAGTCTGTGCTAATTTTAACTCAATAAAATTGTAATTTTTGTTTTATCTGTGTTTCTTCAGTGGCTTGGACAGTGGTTGCTATAGCAGAACTCTCTTAAGATTAATAAGGTTTCTTATTGCCCACTTTCTTCCTAGGGAATTCCTTGGGAAATCTTGATTGTACCCTTTATTGTCTAGAGAACAGCAACTTCATCTCTAATGAGAATAAAAACACAGGAGTCAACATTTTCCATATATTACAACCTCAAACTGTTATAAAAAATACGGGGTAAAGCAGTAATGGAGAGACACATAGTCCAAGTCATTTCTGAACTTTCTCTGCTCTCCTTGGATTGGTCCACCTCTGGATCCAGAGGTCGGAATGCTTCCATCTTGCACTACAGTGTCTTGGCATGACTTTCCTTCACCAACTAATGCTTCAATATTTGCTTTAGTCAACATTCTCATTGTCATAGTCCAAAATGACTAACCACAAAACTTAGAAGAAGGAAGATTTATTTGCTCATGTGTTTTTTGGAGATTCTGGGTTCAGTCCATGTGAGGCCAGGGTCTTCAGATCTCCAGGCATGGTGGAAAGAAGCAGAGAGAGAGAACAAGGGCTCAGTTCCTCACATCATGGAGGCCAGAAGCAAGAGAGAGCCAACAAGCAAGGGGATTCAAAGACACATGCACACTCTGTAAGGTCACATCCCCAGGTACCCACCTTCTCAAGCCACACTCACCAACCTAGGTTTCCACCCAGAAATTATAATGGATTTACGGATGAGGTTACAGCCTTCATGACTTAACTATATAAACCCTGACATCTTCAGGGGACATTTTATTATCTGACAATAACAGTGTGGTTACTTAGGTTTCACTGAGCTATTCTAAGATAATATGCAGCCTGCTATATTTCCTATATGAATACTTATGGAAATACTGTGTCCTTACAAAAAACATTCAAGGGAATTTTTTAAATAGAAAATAATGTTTAAAAGTACATTTCTTCCTCTCAGGAGCACTTTTATTTTTCTCCCTCTTTTTTTTTTATTGTCAATAAAAATTGCACAACTTACTCCATTTTTTGTCTAGGCTACTAGGTAGCATAAGGCCAAATATGTGAATTGCTTTGTTTTAGCCCTTACTTGGATCATATGGCCAAAGTCTGAGATTATGAAGAAGTTTCACCCACATGGCAACCCTAATCGATTCTTTACGGATGTCTAGAATACCAGCTGGAGAGCCAGGTGGCAGCATGCAGGATTCTAAAGGAAAGCACTGTGAAGGATTGCTTACTCTGCCCCAGTGGGAAGGGAAGGGTGGTGGGATGGGGTAGGTGTTTGCATTTGCTCATTAGGACCTGGATGATCTGCTTGTTCATTCCACTTTTATCTCTAATGTTCCTTGCTCTAAGTTTTTAAAATTTTTTTTTTTAGTTTTTTTTTTTTAGTATTCTAATCCATGTAATTTTGTATAAAATTCCCAAGACAATTTGTATCATGAAGTATTTTAGGGTAACAGAATTAGCTTTCTCAAAATTCCAGATAGCATTTGAAGCAGGGCAAGCAGTCTTTCTGCAAAATAATACTAAAAAGTTTAATAGTACACACACACACACACACACACACACACACACACACACTTGAAATATGCCAATAAATGCATATAAACATTTATAATGATCAAGGGCCCTCAGTCTGAAAAATCTATTTGAATCATCACTTTATATTCAGTAGCTCTTCATTTCTTTTCCTGAGAAGTATGGTGTTCTTTTCCTTATATCTTCCAATCCTTTCAGATTTCCTAGAACTTGAGAATACAGGCTAACTTTGAGAGGAATTCTTTTTCATCTCTGTCTGGATCAAACCAGCCTTACTTTTTAAAATAAATATTATAATAATGCTGAGCCTTGCATTATTTGCTAGGAATTCAGCAGTAAAGGCTGATGACCAATGTCCCTGCTGATCTTTGGCTTATATCCTAAATCTAGCCTCCTTGGACCAGATCTCTTGATATTTTGTCTTCTGGAAGCTGTGTTGGTAAGTAAGTATTCTTTGGAACAGAGAACCATGTATCAAAAGTACTGTTCCTGATACCACTGGGTTGCAAAGTCATTTTCTGTTTGCTTGTCTCTCATCACTCTTGCCACCTATTTTGACTTAGAAGGATGTGGATTCCTCCTCTCTGCCTCATGGCTAATATGTCTACTCAGCCAAATAACACTGCCTTTCCCTCTCCAATTATATCTATGTATTTAATACATCTGTAGCAAGTCCTTAGATTTTTTCTTTATAATGTTGCAAGATATAAATAATATTCTAATACCTGGCATCACATGGACATGCCTTTTCCATGGACACATAGATCTATATACATAGAGATCTGTAAGTCTCCTGGAAACTAACAATCTATTTAGCATAAACCTCCTCTGTTCAAACTGATCTCTTCTCTGGTCTTTGTTTTTCTTGTTTCCTCTAAGTTTTTCTCTTCCCTTTTACTATCTGCTGAGATTAAGAAATATCCATGCCAGTGAATTAGATTTATGTTCTTTTTTATACTTGTATTGGTACATTGTAATTATGCATCATAGTAAGATTTAAAGTGATATATACATATCTGCCCATATCCCTTGGTTATTTCCCTCTGCCTCCTCCCTCCCTGTAAATAGTGAGATTGGTAGTGCTCTCTACACAGCATTATTGAAACGATTTTTTTCCTCAATTCTCCTATTTCCCTCTCCACCAACCACTCCCAATTTCCTTCCACTATTCTACTGGTCTCTCTCCTCCTTTATCTGAAATTGTTTGCAATTTTTTTCCCTCTAGATTCTGCATATGAAAAAAACACATGACCCTTGTCTTTCTGAGACTGGCTGATCTCAGCATAATATTCCCTTATTCCATCCATCTTCCTGCAAATGACATAATTTTGTTCTTTACGGATAAAACTTCATTGTGCACATATACCACATTTTCTTTATCAATTCATCTGTTGATGGTCATCTAGTTGGTTTTGTAGTTTGGCTATTGTGAATTGTACTGCTATAAACATGTGTATGCATGTATTATAGTATTTTTCTAAATAAAACACTATGAGCAGATTACCTTCTTTATGAAGGTAAGCATTTAGTAGAGTTTTAATTTTTTCCTCAGTTGCTGCCTGATTTTGTCCCTACAGAGTAAACATGGAACTCCTTGTCCTACACGATGATGACAACCTTCACTTGGCAATTTATAGTCAGAGCTAATTAATGCTGATGATGGCTAGAAGTCTTTCCCCTCCCATGGCAATTATGCTGGACTTGGTCAGTATAGGGGCTGGTTGAAGCCAGGAGGCTGTTAAAAAAAAGCAACAAAAGACTGGACTCATTAAAACATTTTCAAGCAGAAATTTAATAAAAAGATGCCTTAACTTCTCATTAAACTTTGATATGCTATTCCCTCAGGCTTGGAGATTTGCTCTATTTTATAAATCTCTGCTTAAACAGCTTCTGAAATGTGTTTGATGCAACTTGGGATTGTTGTGTGAAAGGGACATGTGGGCTACACACTCTTTTTGGAAAGTTTGCCTCCTAATGAGCACTTTTTCTTTTCTAAATAAAATATGTGAGAAAAAGTTCATTTGACTGTGTTTTAATTGCTGATACCCTCCAAAGAGGTGATTTCTAGTTGTGTGTGTGTTGGGGAGAGGGGGACATAAAACCCTACCATGCTTTAGCAGAAACACAGAGAGAGTTGCAGGAAATAACACATCTAAACTCTGAAGGCTAGCATCCTTAGATGAAGTCTACATTAGCTATTTAAAATACCATTGGGAGGCTCTCCAGGTTGTCTCCTGTAACCTTTGCCAGAGTGGTCTAGGAATCTGTCCAGTTCATTACTACTTTTTCATAGCAAAGCTGGCCATCAGGGTCAAGTGCCAAGTGAGCTCTCTTGTTGAATAATCATTCAAGGCCAAAGCAGCAGTCTGCTCACTCAGCTTCCTGCAGTCCAGAATTCCACTTTGTTTCCCGTGACCCTCAAAGGAAGCCTCTGAGTTTTGCCCCTTCCTTTCTCTTTGGTTCTCTCATGATTGGGCATGATTCTGAAGTGCTCAGCTGAAGGCCTAAGTGTTTCTTGTTGCAGAAGCAAAGTAAAATTTAACAAAGTGTGAGGAAACTTCATGGTTCATGTGCCAATTTTGTCAGCTGTCAGTTCTTGCTAACAGGTCTGGCTTCAGTGCACCCTCCAACCCACTTTCCTGTAGACATCATAGCCATAGAGATGCAAAACAAAAAACAAAAACAAACAAAACAAAAAACAAAACAAAAAAACCTTGAAAGCCCACTTGGCCTCCAGGGTCATACCTTCAGAAAGATCACAGCCTAACTCTACTGGGTCCCCCAGACTACACTTGGGGAGCAGCTGCTCATCAGGATGATTTTCAGCAGCCCCACAGACCACTAAATTATATGGCAAGAGAAGTCACATTTATCTTGGAGATAGATTCTTCTATTTCCCTTCTGAGACCCTTTCCTTTCTTCTCATCACCCTCTCCCCCATCCTTTAATGATGGAATCCTCTGGATAACTGGGACACATTCTTTTGGCCACCTCACGCAGGCTCTCCTGCTCTCTGTCTCTGGGGTTCTAATTTTAAATGACAGTGCATACCAGAACTGCCTGGAGTATGTATTAATGAAATTCTGGATGAGGGTTCCTTTGTAGAAGAGATGTGTGGAGGGGCAAAATCCAGGAAAAAAAAAACCCCAAACCAAAAAACAAACAAACAAAAAACCCCACATGCACAAACATTTCATCAAGATAATATTTAAATGGCAAATAAGCCCATGAAAAGATGTTTCATATCATTACTTATTAGAAAAAATGCAAACTAAAATCACAATGAGATATGACTATGCGCCTTGCACCTACTTTAGCTATTTTAGAACAGCTAAAATAATAAAAAAAATATTAGTACCAAATTTTGGCAAGGATGTGGAGATAATCCATCACTTATACATTGCCAGTGGGAATGTAGAAAGGTATAGTCCCTTCAGAGAATAGCTTAGCAGTTTCTTTCAAAAGTAAAAATGGTCTTATTATGAGACCTATCAATTGTACTTGACCATTTATTCCAGAGAAATGAAGACTTATTTTCACACAGCAATTTCTACACAAATATTCTTAGCTACTGCATTCATAATAACCCCAAAGTGGAAAGGATCCAGATGGTTTTTAATAGTGGTTGAGCAAACTCTGGTGCATCCACACCATGGGGTACTATTCAGCAAGAAAAAGGAATAAATGTTTTCCTATGCACAACTTGGATGGAATGCATACAAATTATGCTGAGTGGAAAATGCCAAGTTCAACAGGAGCAATACTTCTTGGCTCCATTTATGTAATATTTGTGAAGTAGCATAATCACAGAGATGGGGCACATGCTGTGACAGGGTTTAGGAATGGGGGTGGGATAAGGGGAAATGTATGAGGGGAGATATGAGGGAACCCTGTGATGTGATAATTGAATGTCTTATGATGGTGGTGGGTTTGCAAGGCTGCAGATGGGATGAAACTACATAGAGCTGCGCACACACACACACACACACACACAAACACACACACACACACACACACACACACACACACACACAATGCCTGCACAGCTGGTGAAGACAAACAAGCACTGTGGATTGTACCCAATAACTATTTATTGGTTTTGATACTGAGATATTATTGTGTAAGATATTAGCATTGAAGAGGCTGGGGAAAGGAGCATGAGATTTTGCCTATACGTTTCTTTGTAAATTCCTGGAACCTATACTTTTTAAAAAGTAAATAACAACAAAAAAGTATTTTAGGGCCAGTCCAGATTCAAAGAAAAGGTATGTATAAAAGTGAGAATGCAGGAGTTAGGATTCATGGTGGGAGTCATCTTTGGGTACTAACTAACTGACATCCCCAGCAAGTCCTTCTAATATGAGCTAATTCCCATTTGACAGGCAGGCTTGTGAGTTATGGAAGTGCTTATACTGTATGCAGCTGAGACTTAGTGGTTGCTTGTCATGCAGCATTAATATGTGTACACTACAAGTAGGATCTGTTTTTATTTTTTAATTTATTTCTACTGTCTCAATGAAACCCTCAAAGAAGACAAAAGTAATAACATATTTATCTGCATTTTCTATAATTATCTTCAAGATGCATTGGTTGCTTTCTTTTTTTTTTTTTTGTGGTTCTGGGAATTGAACTCAGGGGCATTCTACCTCTGAGCTACACCCCCAGCCCTATTTTTTATTCTTTATTTTGAAACAGGGTCTTACTAAGTTGCAGAGTGCCTTACTAGGTAGCTGAGGCTGGCCATGAACCCGGATCCTCCGGTCTCAGCCTCCCAAATGCTGGGATTACAAGCGTGTGCCACCATGCCTGGCTCATTGATTGCTTTCTGAATATTGATGATTATCAAGTTCAATATCATTTTGATGAAAATATTCTCAAATCTTTTATCTTATGTGACACAAGTAATGTCAAAGATTTTAAATTGAGAGACAGCAATGAATCTTGCTTGTGAAGCTTTAGATCATCCCAGTCCAAGGTACATTAATACATATGACAAATTTCTTCCAGAAATAATGCCGTTGTCTTTTCTGATTTATATGCTTTATGAATATTTTTCAAAGAAGAGAATGCTTAAGCCATCATATTTTTTATTTCTTTCTTGGCAGGCATGACACTCAGAGGCAAATGTAATGTTCATTAATATCAGGCTTCATAAGCTTTATATCTAGAAACCTCTCCTCCATTTATGCAATATATATTTTAATCATTATACTTTTAATCAACAACTTCTTGGTTAGGTTTAAATGAATCAATTATAAGAATGTTAAAATATGCAGTGCTTTTTTCTGTTAAAATTCTCTTTTTTATTCTTTTATTGGTGCATTAGAGTCTTATAGTCTCAGATCATAATGTAGTAAATAGTGATATTGACATACATGCATAGAGCAGTTGGTGAGTTTTTCTCCTGGCTCCATCCCCTACCTTCCTCATACATGATATAGAGATTGGCATTGGTATTCTTAAATATGTACGTAATGTCCATGGAAGTGTTTCCTTCATTGATTCTCTCTCTCCCTCACCCTCCCCTAGGTGGTCATCTCCTTTGCTCCACTGGGGTTTCTTCTCCATTATCTGAAGTCTCTCTGGTATCCCTATTACTCCCTAGTTTCTGCATATAAGAAAAAAAAATGACCCTTCACTTTCTGTGACTGGCTAATTTCTCTTAACATAATGTTCACCATGTCCATTCATTTTTCTACAAATGACATAATTTTGTTCTTCTTTATTGCCAAGTAGAATTCTATTGTGTGTATATACTATTTTGTAATCTATTCATCTGTTGATGAACACCTAGGTTGACACAATAGTTTGGTTATTGTGAATTCTGCTGAAATAAACATGGATATTCATGTATTACTATAATATTCTGATTTCAGTGCCTTTGGAAAGATACCCCAGAGTGGTATATCTGGATAATATGGTGGATTCATTTCCAGTTTTCTGAGAAATCTCCACTCTGATCTCCATAGTGGCTATACTAGTTTGCAATTCATCCATTCTGTTTAAGTTTTCTGTAGTTACCAGTTTTAAGTAAATTTAAGTAGAGCATATACACAGAAAAGTACATCAAAATATGTTCAAAATGAGCATATCAATTAAACCATTGCTTTTATCAGGAAATGGAATATTGCTGCCTCAGCAAAAATCCCCTTTGCTTCTCTCTCTAGTTATTATTTACCCATCTCCAAATGTGTCCTTTACTCTAATTCTACCCCCACAAATAAATTTGCATGTTTTTAAAGAATTTTATATAAATATAATCCTGCAATGTGTACTCTTTTTTGCCTACCTTGTTTGACCAGCCTCATGTGCATGAGATTCATTCATGCTGCTTGTATTGCCCTACTTATTTGTTTTCTTTATCACATAGTATTCCTCAAGTGAATGTAACATCATTGATTTATCTGTTCCACTTTTGGTGGACATTTGTGATTTTGCACAATTTAGAACTCCTATGAATACGACTAATAGGAGCATTTAAATATATGTGTTTGGTAAACACCTTTATAAGTTTCTGTGGGATACATGTCAAGGGATGCAATGATGAGGTCAAGGAGTATGGCCAGCACTCATAGGCATTACCACTTTTTTTCCATTTACACTCCCAATAGCAGTGCATTAATGCATGATAGCCTACTACATTCTGGCTGCCCCTTGGTATTATCAATCTATTTAATTTAAGTCATTTTGGTTGGTGGGTACAAGTAGTATCTCTCCATGTTTTAAGTAGAACTTCTGGAAAGAAAATAAATGAAAAGCTTTCCATATACATAATGATGATTTGAAAGTTTTCTTTGGTCAAGTCCCAGTTGGACACTGAAGTGCTTATTCCTGGCCCCTGGATCTTGACCGTTCTTTTTATGACTTTACTTCCAGAATTTGGGTGCAGTTGCTTCTAGCACTTGTATCTACAACTCGGTCTCTTCAGAGGATTGTCCTTGGGCTCCTAGAGTTTTCTTTTTTCAAAGTTTGCTTGCTTAGATTTTTCTTTAATGTCATTTCCAGATTTCGAAATCTAGATAATGTTTGCCTACTAAAGTTAGGAAGTTGTCCCTTTTTCTAATTCCACGGATTTTGTGTAAGCTTGCCATTCCTATCTGAAAAAATTACTCTTTTCAACTTGAATCATGCTTGTCCCATTTTATCAAGCTACTAATGGTTATAATTCTTAAATTGGCGTCTCTATCCCTAAAGGGGATGGTAGTATGTTTAAGAGTCATGCAAAACCATAGTGTGAAAAAAACATGTCAAATACTCTAGGACACCATTTTAAATTAAAGTCTTATAAAATTATTTTCATAGTAAAACAATTATAAATGTATTATGGAATTGGAAGCAAAATTTATATGATTTTTTAAGATAAAACTTTATGTCACTTCTATCTGCATTTCTGGTCTTCTCTGTATTGTGCCTACTCTTTCTTCTCTACACCAAGGGCAGTTTGGAATAGAAATTTGGAAAAGCAGTAGAATAATATATTTTCCATATAAACAGGATAACATCACGATAGAGTAGAAAGGATGTATGTGTTGGAACTAAAATAGATGTGAGTTCAAACCTCGGATATGTCTTTTTCTACCTATATTATCTTCAGTATATTATTAATTCATTTACTCATTTATTTTACTTTCAACAGCCATTCATTAGAAATGGTACAGAATTATTATGCTATCACACATGTACAGAGAGTAGACATAAAAGTTACTTCTGATTTGTTCCACTAAGGCTTTGCAGCAAGCATCCAGTTATGGAGCCTGTGACAAGGATAAAAATGGTAAGTAGAGTAGGAGCCAAGAGAAAATGAATCTAGAACTTTGGTTAGGATAAAAATCACTGGGAGTAGCAATGGGGATGTTGATGTGATCAAGTCATGAAGTACGAGTTCAGGACTTGTTTTTGTTGCTGATTACTTTTATATAGTCTTTGACCTGCCAGGTTCCCAACTTTTGGTGTAGGTGAATATTCCAGGACATATTCATTAGTCCCTTTCATTTTCAGCAGAATTTATCTGTGCTAAATAAGCTCTTGCTTATGCCTACAGAATAAACTATTTCCAAATATATTCTTGTTCCACCAAGATGATTCTTTTGTTCTTTTGGTTTAGTTCACATAGGGATTAAGACAGTAGTTTGATAAGTTCTATACAGAATCTAAGAGTCAAGAAAGATTTTGTGTGAAGGCCAAAATCCAAAAAACTTGGGACCTGGATATTTGTGGATGATGAAGACAAAAGAAAACTCCCCGAAAATCATAGAAGACTTAAGATTTTCTCTTTTTGATCATTTTCTCTAAGTTTAATATGTCTCTTGCCTAGTAGCTATATTTTTCTAAGAGCTTTTAAAATATAGAACTGGAACAAGGAACCTGGTATCAACATACAGGAGCAATATATACCAGCTAAAATGTCCTTAGGGAACAGGCAAGGTGCATAGAAGAATGATCTTGGTGGGAATAGTGGTGAACTGGAGAGTGAAGATCCAATAAAATATTTTTCCATGGTCCAAATTCATGGTGAACCAAGCAGCTCAAAATGCTTAATTATTATTTCATTTGGATGGATAGATGGATGCAGTTAAAACAGAATAGCCACATAATATTTCTAAGCTAAAGAAAAAAAAAACTTCACAAGGCATCCTATTTCTTAAAAGTCAATATTCACAACACTGGATGCTGAAGTGGGAAATAGCAAATGGATCCATTTTCTGAGTTGCTTCCTAAGCCAACTTAAATCACTTTTTATTAAGAGCCTACAGCTAGTCAGACATCTCAAATATAGTTCTGATTAGATGGTAGGATAAAAGAATAAGATACCATAAGTAAAGAAGAGAAAATTTTAGGGACTAATGTGCTTTATTAGGCATACCTAGATTTTTAAAGAAAGTTGGCATCACATGATACTTTGTCTTCCATGAGGAAGTATTTATGTTAGGCCCAGAAATACCTTTGATTTCCTTTCCTGCAGGCATATGCAGTATTGTCAACTTCTTTTTCTTTTTCTCCTTCAAGCAGTTTGCAGCAAACACATGGGTATCTGAGAACTGTACATGTTTAGTAGCATAATCCAAACCCTAGTAGAGATTTTCAATGAGAATATTTTTTCACTGCAAATACTTAGCTCAGGAATTCTTTATGCAATTCTCTAATTATATTCTACCCTGATCCATTTTTCAGGTTCCCAGTATAGACAACTGCAATTGGAAATTTCTTCAAGTTCCATGGTTGTATCTTTCTTTTCCTTTTTTTTTTTTTAATCAAGGACTGTTTTTTTTTTTCAAGATTCCATTTGAATTTTACTGCTAAATTAATTTTAAATACTCTCTTCACAAATCTTTTCTTGGTAAAAGTTTGCATGGACACTAGAGTGGTTAATATTAACAATAAAGAGCCAATCTTAAATTTTTAATTTTACAAATAGAAGATTCTTGATATCAGTTTGTGATTTTTGTGAGTTTATTGGTTGTCTTTGTTATTTAATTTTTTATGTATAAATGTGGAAAGCCTTAGCATAGTTACCAGTTTTTTAAATTTTAATTTAATTTTTATTTTGGTACTAGGTTTTAACCCAGGGGCCTTCTACTTCCAAGCTACAACCTCAGCCCTATTTTATTTTTTATTATGAATTAGGGTGTTAGTCAGTTGTGGAGGGCCTCACTAAGTTGCTGATGCTGGCCATGAACCTGTGATCCTATTGTATCAGCCTCCTAAGTACTGGGATTATAGATGTGCGCCACCATGTCCGGTTCTCATTATAGTTTTTATGATTGATATGGTAACATTATACTTTAGTTAATAAAGCAAAAGCATGTGTTGAGTTTTTGAATTAACCATCAGTTAAAGAACATCATGAACTAGGTGACAATAGAAGATTTCTGGGAATGAATTCTCAACTTTATATTTTAATTTTACTATACAGAATTTCCCTATGTACAGGTTTCATTTTGTTTTTAACCATGAATAGATCTCAAAAATATTTCTTCAAAACTAAAGGTCTTTGAACAAAAAATAACCTTACAATGACTCTTGGGTGACCCTAGCAAGCTGGGTAAATGGATTTGTCCTGGTGCTCTTGAGTATGGAAATTTGTAGTACCAATTAGATGTGGTGATTTTTCATGAAATCCCATGCCTCTGCCAAATGTGAAAGTGTGGTGGTATTAATTTCTGCAGATCCTAAGTTTACTTAGTATTCAGACTTACAATTCTGGCACTTAAAAAACCCAGATGGTCTGTAGAGTCTCAAAAAGTTTAGCATTTTATGACCTTCTGTGGTAGAAAGAGAATTGGACTAGAAGCCAGAGTTTGTAGGTTCTAGCCTTGGCTCTGTCACTAACCAGCTGTATAATTTTTGAACAAGTTAATTTTCTTCTATGAATCAGAATTTTCTCTACTATAAAATGAAGAAGTTAGCCTAAGTGATTTCACAGGTCCCTTCCAATCTGTTCCTATGTTAAGCAAGTGGTCTCTGGGTTTAAATCATAGATATATCACCAAGTAGCCATGCCCATTTGGGTAAATTAATTTCTCTGATACTCAGTCTTATTACTGGTAAAATGGGTACAAGAATTGCAGAACAATGAAGAATGAATGAGCCAATTTATGTACAGATTAGAATATAACTGGTGTTCAATAAAGGGTAGCTTTTGTAGTGGTAAGTCTGAGTTTAGCAAACTGCAATACAGACAGCTTCTGTCTTATAACTTGAGATGACTTTATTACAGTGTAAAAGTAACAGTCGTTCAGTTGAAACTATGCTTCTAATTTTGAGTTTTGTTCTTTTCCTGAACTAGTGATGAGTGATATTATATTCTCTCATGATGCTGAGCAATAGCGGCAAGATGCTTCTCTCAGCCAAGTGATTGCCAAGGTGAACAACTGATACCCTACAGCATACTGTGTTGCTAAGCTATGATGTTTGGGAGATTAGGTATATTATATACATCTTTATTTCCAATATTTTCAAAGTACAATGGGTTAATGGTGTCCTACACTTATTATAAATAGAAGGCAAGTCATGGAGTTGAGGCCTGTACTTCCCATTGTCCGTGTGACCTTTTAAGAGGTCATTTACTTAAGAGAAACTGCACTCTCCTCAACTTCCCTGATTTGTAATTTGGAAAAAAAAATCAACATGAAAACTAAAGAACTGTGATATTACTTTTTTATGTTCTTCTATACATTTTTTTTTATCAGGGTTGTATCATAGTAGAATCATATTTGCACTGCACAGAGGCTGCATGGGGGTGGTGGCTAAAAGTACTCATTTGCAGGTCTTGAAAGCATTATACTAAACGTTGTGGTACTTCCAACTTCATTTTAAAATGAATTCTGCCTTTATTAAAAATCAAAAATCTATAACTCTTTTTAATGGAATGATCCAACCGTGCATTCAATGTAAATGCTAAAGACATGTCCTCTGTGTCTCAGGAAGAGGTGCTGGGTCCTCCCTCCATTTCTATTTCAGTGGTAATAATCTCCTTGAAGCTCTAGTGAATATACACAAGTAGCACTGAGAACATCTAGGTATATGGATATTTTATAAAATCAAATTATATAGATAATTTTATAGTAGAAAAGATATAGCTTCAGAAGAAACTACTTATTTCTCAATTTAACTCATCTAGAGGTTGCTTCCATAAGCCATGCTACTGTAACTACTGCTCAATATACAGACTTTGGAAGTTATTTTAAAATTTGCCTCCTAATATATGAAATGTAACTTTTTTCATTATATTCTCTTATTTATTGCATATACAAATTTTTAAGGTCTTCATTCGTTTACTTCCACTTCTATCTAAATAACTTAAATATTTATTTCTTATTTTATCAATCACATATACTATTTTGCTCTTTATTTTGTAAGATGAGGACATATTTCCTCTGCCTAGTCTCATCATTTCTACCTAGCAACTTATATGTATACAAGGTCAAGTTTGGTGAATCCTGTAATTTATCCATAGACTGATTTCAAAAGGTGAAAAAAAAGTGCTTCCATCATTTTGAGAAGTAAGCATTGTTTGCTACATAGCCAAGTAGTTTATTATGATTATATATCCATTTCTATAGTTCTAATATCATAGCCCTTGTGAATCATAAGATATATTAGTCCTACTGTTAGATTCAAGTTTATCTTCTAGTATAAAATTTATCATTCATTCAAGCTCATACTTTTGGAACATGGTTTTTTGTATAGTTATATTTATTTTCCTTCCTGGAGTTCTGATTGCATTTTTTAAATTATTATTATTATTATTATTATTATTATTATTAGTAGTAGTAGTAGTAGTAGTAGTACTACAGGGGATTGAATTCAGGGACATTCTACCTCTGTGCTATACCCTCCACCCATTTTTTTGTTTTGAAACAGGCTAACACTATGTTGCTGAGGCTGTCCTCAAACCTGTGATACTCCTGTCTCAGCCTCCCAAGTACTGGAATTACAGGCTTGTGCCACCATGCCCGGCTATTTGATTACTTTTTAGTTGTTATAATTACAGGATTTTTTCAGAGTATCTTGGATAAATATCAAAAAGCTGATATTCCTTTGGTCAATGATTCAGTGGCTATCTCTCAAATCATCACGTTTGTACTGCAGTATGGAAAACTGGTGTCTTATTGCTCTGGCAACTGGATTCTAAAGAAAGCCAGGGGATCAGACTTGAAACAAGGTATGTGAGCAATGCTTGAATTCTGGGCTTCCCCTTGTATCTTGTTGCCAAGACATCAAAACATTGCCTTAATTGCTGTGGACACCATCACCACTCTGCCTATCAAAAATGATTGTATCACTCTGAGACACTCATTTTTGAGAGGTTGGAGATGAAAATAAATTCCAGGACACCCTCTTGTGACACTTTTTATGGTAGAGTCAAGGTACTTCGAAGGTACTTGTCATTTCACATGTAGCTTTGTCAATATTTTTGTCTCTTGGGACTTTTGAACTTTAAACAAAACCTTGTGAAGCATATTTACCTTTGATCTCTGATGTGTGGGACTCATCTCTAATTTTTCTAGAACATCTAATTGAATCATCTCTGAGAAGGTGATGATAAATGAGTTAAAGATCACAGCTGCCTGATGCATAATTGCCACTTGATTGGAGAGATATTTAAATATATTTGATGCTACCAGATGGTCTGTGGTTCAGGCTGGTATGGTATGAGATCATCGGAGATAGAGATGGTGGTTGTTTCTTGCCTAAACTGGTGGTGGTGAGAGGTTGTACATGAACTTGAAGATATTCTAAAATTTTTCAAACATGAAAGCCAAAGACAAGAGCTGATACTGCTGACCTTTAATTAAAAGATTTTATAGTTTCTGTCACTTATTATGCCCAGTGGTGTTCACTGGAGGTTTCAGCATGGGGTTCAGACACTCATTCTCTTTCTGAGGGAGGCTCCCTGCCTGATGCCTTATTTTTATTTACCAAAGGCAAAGCTTTGGAAAGAACATATACAGAGTAGCGGGAAAGAATGCCTTTGTACACTTAACAGCTAAGTGGGATGGACTTCAATGACAGGGTAAGGATCACCAATATTTCAGTTAGTTCACTCTAGTATCCAATAAATCCTTATGCATAATCCCTTCTAGAAATTTTAAAAAATAGAATCAGTTTTTCCTCTCTGAATGGTTTCAGTGCAATTCTATCAAGTAAGGAAGGGAGACCAACAGCTACTCAAATCCCCAGGTAGGGAAATGGCTTTCAATCTATGCAAGCTTTTGTGCATCACTAGGAGGGAATGTAACAATGGGTTCTGACTTCACTTAGGTGAAGAGAGAAAGTTTTAAAGGTGGACTTTTCTACCACCAAGGCCTTGCTATTGTCAATCCCGCAATTATAGATTTCGCTATTCTCCCATAAATGACTCAATTCCATGTAAAAAGTGTTCTACTTTAAAAAAAAAGTTAAGTGAAATGAGGTTAGGAAATCAAATGCCTTAGAGTCTCTTAAGCATAGAGGCAATAGAGCAGACTAGAATTTTCTTACAAAGGTGAAGTAAATTAATAATGTTTTCTGGGCAATGGGTAAGAGTATTCATTCTGATTTAGCCTGCAGGACTCAGTACCTCTTTTGCATATCTGAGGGACTTCCTTGTGGAAGAAGGACTTGATTTATTATGTGTAGCTGCAGGGAGCAAAAGTCAGTCTAATGGGTAGCTGCTAAAAATCTCAGAGGCAAACCGATGTCCTAATTTTTTATCAAATTTACAAGATCAAGGAAATTATTTTATGCAATAACTTAGTTCCTGGTTTTATTTTACTTTTTCTTTCCATTTTACTTAATTTCTAAACTTGCTTAATTTAAATTTTATTTTATCATACTTTATTATGTGTATTTTCAGAGTATTTTGGATAAATATTAGAAGGCTGATATTAAATAGATAAATATTCAATGAATGAAACTTGATACATAAATATATAAGTAGTCAGTGAATGAAACTTGTAGCATGGTAGATTTTCACTCAGTATTAGGGGAAAAAAACAATAGTTGAGTATGGTGGCCACTGTAGATTGACACTCAATATATTGACCACAATGATACATACAGCTATTGAGAGCTATGCCATTTGAGGGCTTCATAGATTTAGCAGTCTACTTCATGCTGATGTGAGGTTTTAAAAGATGCCCTATTCCACATGAATTTGTGGCAAGGAACACAAATCTCTTGAATTGTTAAAAAGAAAACTATGAAGAGAAGATATACCATCAAGATTCCTTCTTGGACATCATTGCTAATTTGTGTTGCTTCTGCTAAAAATGGGAGGGAAAAGCTGACTTTCTGCTGCTTCTCAACTGCCTGGATAACAATCACAAATGATTATGCCTAGAATTCTGAAGACAGCTGCTGTATAGGGAACGTGCTTCACATCAGCTCATTTAGGTTGTAGGCTAAAATTTGAGGCAGGAAAAGTTGAAGGATTTGGCCACAGTGGTAGCCAATCAGCAACCCCAGTAGGAAATAGATATCAGCTTTCTGTCACTTGGAGTAATTTGCTGTTTACCAGAATATGCTCATGATGACACATACTAAGGTATGATCAAGTTGTAGCTGGGTGCATATCTAAAAGGATCATTTTGATGAGCATTTTATAAAACAAGCCAAATTCAAGCACTCTATACAATTGCTGCTAATGGGAGATGCACAGTCTCATTTTAAACTGGCATTCAGTGCCCACACAACACACACACACACACACACACACACACACACACACACACACACACACAGTCCACATATAGGTACAAGAAAATATCTGGTTTAAAAATAAATCTAATCTAGCCTTATATTAGATTTAATCTCAATATAATCCTAGCATAATTAGTGTTTTTTGATACTTCTTTTGAAATATGAAACTGTTTGTTGTCCCATCTAGTTTTCCTGTTTTTTCTATTAGCTTTGAGTTAATAACTAATATATGAAGCTCATGGTCCCAATTTATTGAGAGAGAATTTGGAGAAAGATAGCTGCTAAGATGGAATACGGTGGACAGGTGGAGATCAATCAGATACTGATAACAGAGGTGTGGTTTACAGAGGAGCTGAGAGTATGCTATAGAAGAATATGGGCCAAGATATAAAGGATCAAGCAAAGAAATTTTTTTAAAAAATTTATGATTTTCCTCAAAAGTATAAGGTTATAATTATAGTGTAAAATGTATTTGCATTATAATTTTTCGGTTAGAAAATAGAGATGTTAAAGGATAATGAGAGGTACATTTCTAAAGCATCATTTTTTTCTCCAAATTACTTTGAGGAACAGTCATTTAGCAAATATCATAGCTACTCAGGTTTTTTATTCATTGACCTTCATATTTGTTTAATAGTGACATTTCCAGAGCATACCTATCTATGCTAGAATATAGATATGAATTGAATTCTCCAGGGAAGTAACCTTGGAAAGCTGTGATTATAGCCAGCACTCTAAGATAATCTGGCAACTTTAGAAAACAACACATTAGAGGAGGTTGTTTAGAAGCCAAATTCATAGGCATAAGCCTCATCCACAGAGAGAAAATAGTTTGAATCAGTGCCTTAGTCCAGTATAACCCTCTCAGTCTCAGTGGTTAACAACATCAATCGCTGGTCATAATAGACTCAGACCCAAATTCATAGAACATAAGTGATAAAACAAACCTATTTCAAGGTGCACATTGCATTGATTCTCATCTTTATTTGTGAAGATTTGAAATTAAAGTTACTATCATCATTGCCAAAATCTCCTTCTTTAACTAGAAAGTTAAATTGACTTTACAAGCCTCCTGAAAGATTTTATTTTAGACCAGAACACATGGCTAATTAAACAGGACATGCTGTATGAAGAGACTGCAGCCACAGTAGATAATGCAGAGAGCAGAAGGGAAAGCCTCTTTGAGGCCAAATCAATTTCTTGAGTACGACTAAGAAGTGTGACTAGTGCTCTCCATGATAAATACCTTCATTAGTTTTTTAGCAAAAAGAGGTCCACAACCTGTAACCTCTCAAGGTTTCTTTGTAAATTAGGAATATGAAAGCTGTAAAAAAGGTTGACCCTGTCAGGAAAATAGTATGTGCTCTATGAACTCATCTATGCCTTGCTCAAATTCCTGTACTGGCTCCCATTCACTGTGTGATCTTGGGGTTTTGGTTTAATTACTGAATATCTATTTGCTTATGTTTCCAACACCTCTCCATGCAGAGTGCACTCTGAGAAGTCATTATTATTTCATCCCAGAATGATCTGGAATGAATATACATTTAGAATTCTTGAAAATCTACACTGAAACAGAGATGGGCCAGAGAACGTGTAGATCCTTTGAGGGATCTTACTTGCTTAAGTCGGTAAGTTTGATATGAAAGATTATTTTAGAAGCAAAAGATAATTCATTATATAACACGGGATACAGTAGGCTTGAAAAAGCACTAGACTTCCTCTTAAATATGTTGTCATTTAAGATTGTTTAAATTTAGAGTATAAGTGATGTGGAGGAAGAATAAGTGGATATAATACATAAATGTGTTTCTACTGTTAGAGAAGTGGTAGTGAACTCAACATGAAAATGCATGTGAATGACAGGCATTAGGAGAATAAAGGAAACAGGTGGGGAAATTAGAGGCTTTTAAAAGGTAATTGATAAGGAAATTATAGAAAAGGACAAGTAAAAAAAATCTAAGGAAGGTAAAAGAAGCAATTATTTTAATACTTGAACATTTGTAATTTGTAAACCATTTCACCCAGATTTTACTTACTTTGCTAAGGTGACATGGCTGCATAAATAATCTAAAGACAGGAGTTAGAAGCTCACTAGGAAGATGAGACCTACAGCCATATAAGCTGATGCAGTAAGTGCAGTGCATAATGAGTAGCAAATGAGAAAAAAAAATATGCAAGGTGCCTAACTAGTGTCTGCCACACAGTAAATGTCCAATAAGTTTGGGTTGCTTTCCTCCTGACATGCCACAAAAATTTTGGTGAGTCTTCCTCAATCAGCAATACAATTCTCATCATTTGACTGTGACTTCTGAAAAGTAGGGATTTTACTAATAGTTGTATCCTCATCACTTTGTATAAGAATCGGGTATGTATTAAAAGCACACCTTTTACATTTAAGAATAAAAGCTGAGTCAGATGTAGTGACTTACTCCTGTAATCCCAGTGTTTGGGAGTCTGGGACAGGTTTCAGGCTAGCTTGATATTTATCAAAAAAATCACTATCTTTAATTTATCACTATGAGAGGGTGTGTATTCTATTAGTTCTATTATCTTCGTTCTTGACCTTACAACTGATATGCTGGAAATTTCTGGTTTCTAATGCTGAGCTTTATCTTTTTGTCAAATTTAAAAAAATATCTATTCATTTAGAGGGAAAATCTTTTAAATGAAAACAAGATTTATTTGCTTGATTGATTTACTTGATTTTTACATAAAAATAAAGAGAACTAAGTCAAGTATTCTTCAGTCTTATATATTTCTAAAATAGAAGACAAGGACTTAGGGCCTTGCCTTACATAAGTCTTATAACATAGCTTACAGAATATAGACTATGAGTTTTGCAAGGCACTGTGTTGAGGTCTTTAGAGGATAAGAGGAAGAACAAGGTATCATCTCTTCTTTCAAAGAGATTATAGTTTAGGAAGGGAGATTGAAAATATCCACACAAACCAAATGCAGAGAATCAAGGAAAAGGCCTAAAATGACATTCAAGCAGAGAAAGCATTTTGCATTCCAGAAGGCACCAGAGAAACCACATGCCTGTAGCCAAATAAAGCCAAGGAAATCACTGGAATCAGTGCTTAGTTTATCACTCAGAAACTTGGCCGGACTCAAGTGCAAAAATTCAATCTTGAATATGTACCCTCTTAATAGGGGTTTGAGAGCCTCCACATTAAATACAGAGGGACATTTTCTGCATACTTTAACAGCCAAATGGGATATTAACCTGATGTGTTAATGAGTTCTTAACTCCTAAGCATCACTGCAGTACTGGAGTTTTAAAGGCATTCATCTCAACCACTGCTGTCTTGTTAGGAATTTGGAGAGTTTCACCCCCTCATATGGGAGGGGACAGTACAAGGGTTTCTGGAACCCAGGCTCTGAGGTATGTGAGATAGGTGACTTTAAACATTTCCCCTGATTTCCTTTTCAATGTCATTCTTCTTCCTCAGTTCAGTCTTTCCATATTTTACAAATTTTCACAATGACAAACAAAAAAATAAGCCTTATTTTAAGAAATATAACGATTGTAGCAAAATATTTATGAAGTTTATGATGGATCAGATTTTTACATATGTCAAATCAACTTATTTTTCATACCTGCAAGGAACAGAATAAGAAAATGGAAATGCAAGAGATTAAGGTAAAGAAGAATTTCAGAACCTCCTACAAGGCTACAAATTTTTCTTCTCTAAATTTAGTTTTCTATTCCTGTTTTTTTTTTTTTTCTGCTTAGGTCTAACTTCAGTATAGAAGTAGTCTTGAAGGGAGATTGTGTCCTTATAAAAGAAGAATTAACAGTGTCCCCTAAACTGTTCTTAAACAATATGTTCTGGATCCAGATAAAATAAGCTCACAAGATCGGATAGCAAAAATTTCAGATATCTTACAAACCAGTTGCTAATCATAATCATTATTTAAAATTAAGTTATATAGAGCTAAAATCCTAAAAACAAAGGCAATAAACCCTCAAATTTTTTCACTTTTTAATTATTTTACTGACTGACTTAAGGTTATTTATGTCTTTTGAATGCTCAAATACATTTTAATGACGTACAATTGCGCAGGTTTTTTCAACTTTGAATTCAATGATGTCACTTTGGCAGCTCGAAGTTGGCCATGGTGTGAATATTATACCATGGAAATCTGCAAATGTTATGATAAGGGTTCGATTTGTTGTTTTGTTGATTGTATAGACTTAAGAAAATAGGAATAAAATATTAGCCATGAAGATTAAACTTAAAAGTGTGTCATACCAACTACTAAAGCTGAAAGTTTCAATGTAATGAATATAATTTATATAAAAGTGAGAACTAATCATAGATCACATATCACATTAATTGATAATAAATTTATTGGGGAAAAGATTACTGGGTTGGATACAATCCTATTTGCCAAATCATATTAAATTGTACTGTAAGTTAGTTAAGATAGAGAATTTTGGCAAAAAACCAAAAAAAGTGTTCATGAAAATAAAATTACTATGTGGAACTTATAATAAATAGCCATATTTTATTACATTTTAAAAAATTATGGGCTATACATTTTTTGTATCATTAAAACTTATAATAAATGTACACACACACTTCTTTTACCAAAGAATTGGCTGTTAAACATTTACCAGCACACTATTGCAAAGAAAAATAAAATTGTCCTCCCACTCAAAATTGTGAATACTGGAATTAGACACTTCTTAACCAAATCATTTTTAAACTGGAGAATTCTTTAACCTATTTGATATTGGGGAAAATGAAGCATAAGGGAAAGAAAACAATATGTAAATTAAAAATAGTATTTGAAAAACACAGAATCAGTGACACCTCAAGGTCGTGTCTAGTTCCTAACTAAGTGAAGCAACATTGGCAGCTAAGTGTGAGTAGATTGTAAATTAGACACAGTACAAGGTTTTTCTTAGTATTTATTGTCTTTCTTATGAAACATGGCTTTATTTTAAAGGTTTTAAATTCTGAACCCCCCTGAGCTTGAGTCAAAGATTTTAGGCTTAGGATGGGATTTAGAAGGATAAGGGGTCTCCCTTTCATCCATTGGAGGCATGTGGGGAAATCTGACATTTGAGTTTCAGAGAAAAGAAAAAAAAATTTCATCAGAGCCAAAACATGATGTTAAGCAATAGACTGATTCTTTTAGGCAACGTAATCAATATGGAACTAAGGCAACAGTGTTATTTCTTTATTAACTATTGATAGTATCTCCATCTGGTCTGTACCTTATGCTAATAAGGAGGTTGACTGGCCTGCAAACATAAACCACATATTAATTTGGAGGACTATTTTTGGCTTGGTCAAGCTTTGAAAAGAATTATTATTTTTTTTTTTCTTTTGCAGTACTGGGGATTGAACCCAGGGGCATTCTACCTCCAAGCTACACCCCAAGTCCTATTTTTAATTTTTTATTTTGAAACAGGGTCTTACTAAGTTGTGGAGAGCCTCACTAAGTAGCTGAGGCTGGCTGTGAACCCAGATCCTCATGTCTTAGCCTCCCAAGTCCTGGGATTACATGCACCACCACATGCGCCACCACACCCAGCGGAAAAGTACTTTTAATTAATGATATTGAGTAGTAACTTATTTTAGATTCACTTGATCCATTTTATAGATTATCTCTTGCTGGACAGTAAACCATCCCAACACTTAGTGGCTAAGGACAATGATCTCTTCTGCCTCACACTCTGTGGTCTGTCTGTGTAATGCTCATGCTGCTCTTGCTTGATGTCAACTCATCCTTTTAATTTATCTAGAGGGCCAGGAGAGACAGAATTGGAGTGCCTAATGCATCCTGATCTGTGTGCCCAGGCCTTGGTGAGATGGCTGAAGGGTAGGACCTTCGTCTCCACAGCACCTGTCATTATTCTGTAGTGCACTCTGAGCTATTTTTCATAGTGCCTGGATTGGATCCCAAAAGCAAAAAATAGAAGATACCAGGACTTTTGAGGCCCTGGCCTGGAATTGGCACAGTGTTACTTCTGCCACATTTAATTGATCATAGACGTCCCAAGTGCAGTACAGAGATGAGGAGAGAGAATATGAATGCCTCTTGGTGGGAAGAACGGCAAGATTTCATTTCAAAAGATCAAGAGAAGATTATTGCCACTCTCTTTGATAAAAATCAACCTCAGTTACATCCTCTGCAAAGTCTGTGAGGAATGTTTGATGATTTTTCTTTATTTGTGAGTTTCTATTGTGAGTAAGGTTTTAATGATTAAATCAGCCACCCTACCTGCCTGAGAGCAAATTGAATCACATAATTTTCAATCATTAAAACATATAGCATGTAAAAGATGAATTGTAATGGCCAAAAGACAGGATTGAGGCCCAGTGGTAATCCTGATAAAGTACAACGTGTACATTTGCATTAATTTCAGGCCTCCAGCGTGGCTGATCATAGCAGACTGACGATCAGTGATTCTGCAGCAATCCTGGACAGGCTGGAAGTCCTTTCTGCCCACACCAGTTAGATGCGTCTATATTTGAAATTTGCCCATAATTGCCTCCTTTTCTAAAAGCCAAATTCTCTGACCTGCTAATTGAACGTGAAACATAGTGTCATTACATTGACATGAACATATTTTGAATATTTTCTTCAGAAAATAAAATAAATAAACAAGAGAAGATCGGAGATTGGCAAGGCATTGAAAAGTGTGGTTGTGGTGAAAGTCGGCATGAAAATTATGCCTTTTTTCATGTTAAATTATTTTTCCTGATATCCTTTAAATACTGAGTCCTAGATCTTGCTCCTATAAAGACAAATAAAAATTAATGAAAAAGAATGCCATTGTGGTTATTCCAGTAAAGGAGAAAAGAGTCTTCTCAAACTGAGATGGAAATGTGAAGGATATTTCTAAGCACAAAAGTTTTGATTCTGTAGATCATGTGAGTATATGCAGGCAGATTTTATTGCAAGGGTTCAAAACACAAATTTTGGGATCAAACACATACCTGGTTCTACTAGCTGTAGAATATTGGGCAAGTTATTTAATTTTTTTTTTTTTGGTCTAAATACGGTAAGAAATAATATCTGCTTCAAAGGGTTGTTTTAAGAATTATGTGAGATACTGTCAGTAATTAGTATAGCAACTAACTCTATTGTGTTCTAGACAGCTGGAAGTTATAGTTATTATCCATAATTAGACATTAAAATAATTCTTTACAAATTATAAAGACAAACATAGCTCAAAGTAAAGCTATGAGAATGAACGTATGAGATACTGTATGTGATAAATCTATGTATGTTTTTAAAATTTGTATTTATTTTGAATATATATCTACAACTCAATCTGTATCACTTTAGTGAAATTAGGTTGACAATATGGAAAATATAAAATTATTATACTTGTTTCAAACATCTCTATTAACTACCTTGTAATGCAATTTGTGTGTGTGTGTGTGTGCGTGTGTGTGTGTGTGTGTTGAAAAGTCCTCTGCTAAAAGGGTATGCATAATATATAATCTTAAAAGAGAGCGTGAAAGCCTCATACAATTTTTTTTTTTTACTTAATTTTAGATCCCATTCATTTCCTAACAAGAGATTTGTTCACTTCCAAATCTTTCATTTGGAATATTTTCAGTTATTCTCTGTCTGGTATAAGTTTTTCTAACTCAAGCTTTTTCATAGTTTTACAAAGCATAAAGAATTTTTTCTATAACCTTCTCACCTCATCCTTACTAATGTTAGCTTGGTAGCATGGGGGGTCTTTGTAAGAGCTACTAAAATTCCTGAATTTTCTTATATTGTAGCCCCATAACCCCAATAAAGTACATTTATGACAAGAAAATTTATCCCTCTGAGTTCTTTTTTATTCTTATTGGTATTGCTTGACCACTTTACCCTTTATCAAATGACATTGCAGTGACGGAGAATGAAATCACAGCTACTCAGAATGTTTTTCTTTCAGAAGTGGTTTATAAAAAAAAATGGAAGTAGCCTGAGGTGGGAATTTTAGTTTATCTAGATCTTCCTCTGAAATTATGGACCAATTCTTTACCTCTGCCCCCATTCCCTAGGCATTTATTTACATGAACTGAAATGCATGCAACAGAGGAATCTGCTTAGAAGGAATTTCGGACTGAGATGGAGATGACAGCAAATGCCTAAAGGACCTTCAGTTATTTCTTATTTAGAAATGTCTAAAGCAGAAGCAAAGAACTCTTTAATCAGAAAGTAATATGTAGTATTTGGGCAGACTTATGCTTGGACTTGATGTTCAAAAGACCACATAGAATTGAAGATGTTGATGTTCTCCCCAGTTCTGTGTTAAGATACATGTGGCTCTGTTGACAGAAGATTATTTCAGCTATGTAATCCAGCATAACAAACCATATCTAAACAGTGGCTTAAGCATTTCCTTTGCTCAATTTTCTGCAATGGAGGCAGAAAGTGGCAGGAATAACTCATTGCTGCTTGACTAGATGTTAGCTGGGCAACCCTGAACCTGGGGGTTGGAATCATTTAAGAGCTTCTCTTTTTGCACATCTGGCAGTGAATGCTGACTGAGGGTTCTAGCTGGGGCTGCTGATGGGAACACTTACATATGACTTTTCTCTGAGACTTGTACTCCCTCCCAATATTGTGGCTCAGTTGTAAGTGCTAGGATGTCAAAGGGGAGGGAGCCAGAAGGAAGCTATATCCTTTTGGTGATCTACTTTTAGAAGTCACATAGTCCCATTTCTGTCTTTTATCTATTGTTTGCAAAAGCAATGAGCCAAACTTTTCACTTAAGGAAAGTAAAAATAGAATCTACTTCTTTTTTTTTAATTGGTGCATTGTAATTTTATATTATATAGGGGTATATATTGTCAGACAGATGTATGCACATAGTTCTTGGGAGAATCTGCTTCTTAATGGGACAGGAAAAGTATGTGAGACAAAAAATAATGCATTGGCAAATTTGAGAAAACATAAACTTTCATAAGGACTCCGGGCTTGCAGAAGTTCTTTGGACTTCAGGATTAAGTGGTGAGGATATCAAGGATGCAGATTTCTCATGCAGCATCCAGGTACCAGTCCTAGTTGTAAAGTGTGCTTTTATTCTGGCTCTTAGGTAGAAGATATGGCAGAGAAGAAAGGTTGGAAACAGAAAAGGCATGATGCCAGTTGTATAACACCTTTTTATCACCCAGCACCCTAAGAAATTCTAGTTTTTGAGGCTGATATGAGATTTTTTTCCCCCCAGTTTTCCATCCATAGAAATTTGTGGATAGATGCTAATTTGAATTAATTTTTCCCAGGCCTACTAAAGTAACAAAGGATAACAAAAATATCTAACAATCACTAAGAGTAACTTTAATCAGATATAATCTTACACCACTGACTTTATTTCTCAATATCATGGTATTATTCTCCTTTCGTTAAACTACTTCTCTCTTAAAATTAAAAGCAAAATGTAGTGAATTATTTCAAGTCAATGAGAAATCATTTTTATTACCAGAATTTTGTATAAATTCATAAATAACTTTTAAAAATTTATCTTTAAACTGTTGGTTTGTATGTTATAATTTCATTATTGTCTCTTATCTACTCATATAGATGTTTTTAATCTTCCTTTAACCAGTTCATTTCCAACAGGAGATATCAAAAAAATTTAATTTAATTTTTCCTGGAATTATTATTGGTCCAAGTTGAATTTTAAGTGCTTTCATTTTGATGAAATTCAAAAACACTGAATCCATGTGATAACTTTCATTGTTCTTGACTGATTTCTTCCATTTATCTAAAGCAATCATTGACAGATTTGGCAGTCACACAATCCCTACTAACTTCCTCCTTATTAAATATACTGAATAATAGTCTTCCCCTGTCTGAGAGGAATTATTTAAAGACCTTAAATGGGTGCCCGAAACTATGGATAGTATTGAACTCTATATATAGTATGTTTTTTCCCTATACATACATATGTATGATGATAAAGTTTAACTTTTAAATTAGAAACGAGAAGAGATTAATAGCAATAACTGGCAATAAAGACTCAATGTAATGATTTGGACATTTAGAATGTCCCCCCCGCCCTCATGGAAATGATGTAGCAACATTCATTAGAAACTAGGCTTCACTGCTAAGGAGGGGTCCCTGGGGGTTATATGGTTTCTCTTCTCCCTGCCATTTCTTTGCTTCCAGCTTCCATTATGAGAGTAAAGCCTTGTTCTCTCCCTCTCGCTGCTTCCAGCCACCATGCCACGAGCTCTGCACACCCATCTGACATAAACTGAACCTCTCAATCTCCAAAAAGAAAACAAATATTTCTTCCTCTAAATTTTGTGGTCAGTTGTTTTGGATCACTGAAGTGAGGATGTTGACTGAAACATAAATTGGTACCAGGAGTAGTGTCACAGATATTTCTAAGTCTGACCATGTGAATTGTGAGATTTTGGAACTGGTTTGTGGGAGGATGTTGGAAGGGCCAGAATCGGGCTAGAAGGTACATGGTAGGGACTGCTATGGAGATTTCAGAGGGCAAAGAGGAGTCCATAGGGAAATGGAATAGAGGCCACACATGTTATATTCTGGAAAGGAACTTATAGGCATTTTGCCTGTGTCCTGAAACTTTGCATGAGAACGAATTTAAAGATGATGGACTGATTAAGATGACAGAAGAAATCTCAAAACATCAAAGTATCCAAAGTGTATTATGGATATTAATGTCTGTGTTCAGAGATTTGTGCACTGAATTTTAGAAGCAGAAAGTAAAACAGAGAGACTTTATAGATTTGCAGTTTAGACGGAAAGGCATGTGTAAAATTGAGCCCTACAGAGATGATATTATGGAACAAAGTAAGATAGATGAAATGAAGGAGGAAGTGGTGGCCATGACGAGAATTGAGGCCAGCAATGTTTATGATGGAGGTAGGTACAGCAATTGCCTGGATGGAGGTGGCTCTGTGGATGTGATTGAAAAGAGCCCAGCTGCAATGATTAAAGAGGGCATGACTATCTTTCCTGTTGGGAGTAGATATTAGGATTCATATAATACTGGTTTTTCTGAAAAAAAACAAAAAAAACAAAAAAAAACGGTAAAAAGGTCATGGACTCTTTCCCTCAGAATTACAAGGAAGGCATGGCAAGCCAGGCAACTTGTAGCAGGGTCAGAATCCCTGTAAGCAGGCCCAAACTGGGCGATTTGTGAAGCTGAGAGGTTGAAATCAGGGTTTCAATGAAAACCCCTGAGAGTTAGAGATGCAAAAAATATAGAATGGCCATAAGGAAAGATTACAAGGTGAAAGACATGGAGATAGGCTAGAAGAGCTAGTAGACACCCATTACAATCAACTAGGCCATAGGAACAGGGCTGCAAAAGCCTCTTGGAGATTGCATCTCACCAACATGTATCCTGGATACCAGAAGTAGAACTACAGGATTAAATGCTTGCCTGCTGGTGTTTGATATTGTTTTGGTCCCATTACTTCTTTTTATGGCCCTACTCTTACCTTTTTAAATGCAAATGTTTACTCTGTGCCATTGTACATTGGATATTTGTAACTTGCTTTTTGTTTTTACAGGGGCTTACACCCAAGAGTTTACCTTAAATATCAGAAGAAACTTTGAACTTTCAACTTCTGAATGATACTGGAACTGTTAAGAGTGTGCAAACTCCTGAAGATGGACAAAATTCATTTTGCATTTTGCATTTTGAGGAGGCCATGTAGTTTAAGGCACCAGGTGTAGACTGTAATGATTTGGATTTAAAATATTCTCCTAGTCCCCTCAGAAACAAGATAGCAATATTGGAAGTGGAACTTGATTGCTAAGGAGGGATCATGGGGCATGACTTTGGGGATTATACATGGTTCCTCCTCCCATCCCCTACTTTCTCTCTCTCTCTGTTTCTAACCTCCATGATGTGAGAGTGCAGCCTGTGTTCTCCCTCTTCCCACAGCTGCCATGTCCTGAGCACTATACACCCACTTGACATTGAATTGAATCTTAACTCTCCAAAAACTGTGAGCAAATAAATCTTCCTTCCTCTAAATTGTGTAGTCAGGTGTTTTGAATTATAGCACTAAGAATATTTGCTGAGACACTGAATAATTACAGTAATCTACTATAATAAAAGTTTTGCTTTGGGAGTCTTATTAGGTAAAATAAAGGTTACTTGAACATAAACAATTATATTGAGGTAGTTGATCTGATAACCCAAGATGGCTTTCAAGTGACTAATAGGTTGTAGCATATACATGGTGAGCATACTGAATAAAGAGATGGCTTTATGTGACAGGGGAGTTGGAGTGGAACTAATTGATATTTTATCACCTTACTTAGGGAGGCACAGAATTTGAATCCTGTGAATTGTTGTTTATCCATGGAATTTTTCATTTAATATTTTCAGAATATGGTTGACTGTAAGTACATGAAATAGCAGAAAGCAAAACTTCAGATAACAGGAGAACTATTATACTATACAGGATCATTGCTAGACCATCAGTTGTCTGTTTACTATCTTCACTCCCAGCCATAGCTATTCACTGAGTTATATTAGTCAGGATTCACTAACCACTGTATCTACCTATCAGAACAGTGCTGTCCTCATTCAGGTCAAGACTTCCCCTTCAATATGCTGTTACATAAGCCAATCATCTTATCAACATACCCAAAGTGACATAATCTTAAGTTTTCAATAGTCCAGTCAAGTTGACAATCCAGACAAACCATCAGATCTATGGGTTTTACAGCATTGCTTGACTGTATTCTGTCCTATTTCCTTCAGTGATTCTTTTCTCTTAAAAATCTATTATGAATAAACTTTTAAAAAATGGTTTCTTAAAAAATCTGAGCAAATTGTACCCACTGGATCATTTATGTAGTATGCTATGGTATATCTGATTTAAGTAGTGAAAAATTTAATAGATTGGAGCCACTTTTTTGAGAGTTATTTGGCTACTTAAACCTTTGGACTACAGGTGTCTGATTTGCCCTTAATTAAATTCTCAAACAATTTACCTAAAAATTAAACATTACTTTTATTAGGGTGTGAGTTCTTAAATTCCCTTCTGGAGTATCCATATTTTATTATATGTGCTCTATTAATGGCATTTTTCAGGCACATCTATTGTGAGTTTGAGTTATAAAATATATGGTCTAACCTGACATAGAAATCAGTCATAGAGAGTAGAAATACATATGTGAAGTTATCACCATATACCTGCTGACCTAAGTTGACTAAGGTTTGGTATAGTAAAATTTACTAGGGGATGTCAGAATTGGAGACATAAATATAAATACATTCTCATTTATTCATCATAATAACCTTTTGAGGTATATAGCTTAAGAGATAAAACTGAGGCTCAAAAAGGTGAACTGTGAGAGTAAAGGGTAGGCTCAGGATATAGGGGAACAATATAAAAAACTTGTTTTTTCTCTCTAGGAGATGATACTTTTACGGAGAGAAAGCAGGAGAGTTGGTCCTAATAGTGCTGACCATCTGCTCTAGGTCTGGCCTACAAAAAAGTGAGGAGTTCACAGAAGGTTTGGGAAGGGGAATATGATGGGCCCTGCTAAGATACCCTGCTTCTGCCTGACTCCGTTCTTTCTTGCTGGAAATACAGATAATGCCCACTGCTCACTAGCTCTAACTTAATCTAATTCTGGTTGTCCCTAAGATAGCAGCTTTGTCTTCATTCCAGGCTGAGCTTTAGATTTACATTTCATTCTTGAATTTAGGACCTGGTGGCACAATTGAGATTGATACCTGAGTCACTATGCTGCCAGATTTGCCCCAGATCCCTTCATTCCAGCAAGCCCTTGTTAGTCTCTTACATGCTGTTATAGTTAGATACAAAATGCTCCCTAAAGAGCTCACTTAGTGTTTGGAGCTGATGTAATTGAGTCATGAGGGTTGTAATCCCTGAAGTGGATAAATCCATTGTAATGCATTTAACTGGATGGTACATAGTTGGCCTGTAGACACTGGCTGGAGGAGGTAGCCCCTGAGGATGCAGTCTTGGGGATTATATGTATGGTTCTTCCTCCCCCTGATCCCTCTCTTGCTTCCAGCCTCTGTGATGTAAAGATCACAGCTTATGTGTTCTCCCTTGGCCTCCTGCCCTGAGACTTGTAGTTCCAGTTTCATGTGGACCAAGCCCAAAACTGTAAGAAAATAAATTGTCTTTCTTATAAGTTATGTGGGAAGATATTCAGATTATGGCTGCAAGAAATATGGATACACACCGCCACAACCACTCTACCTGATTGGAACAGAATAGATTTGATTTCCAACTGATCTGCCTCTCAGTTGATTCTGGACCAAGAGCACTGGCCCTACCTGGAAATCGCAGGAACTGGACCCAAACCAGGAAAGGGGTCAAGGGGAAAAGGAGTTAGAATATCTGGAGAGATTAAAACTAAATTGGAAAACAGGGTGGAGTCAGGATATCAAGTCAAGGAGGTCTGCAAGTATCAGTAACTAGAAGCAGGTCAGTTGAGCGTGCAGGTTTGGTAGAGAGAGCATGTTAGGCTGAAGACCTTGGAAGGAAGTAGAGAGCCCTGCCTTCTGCCTGGGGGAGCAATGAAGGGCACCCCCCAGGATCATAAAACAGGCCACATCTGTGATGCATCTTTGTTCTGCTGTGTGTTCTTTGATAAATTATGTAATTCCTCTGGACTTCTCTTCATCTATAAACTGGAGCTAATAATACTTGCTCACAATCTATTGCAAGGATTACAGATAAAGAATATAAAGTTACAACAGATGTGGCCTACACAGGTGCTCATCTTAAGGTTACCCTCAGCACAGCTACCTCTATCACTTGCTAGCTCCATGGGCTTAGAAAATTCATTTCACATATTTGAGCTTTAGTATTTTGTTCTGTGACAAGAGGTCAATTAGATCTTCACTAAATTCCCATCTTACTCAAATACCCTAAAATCTATTCTAAACTCTTATTTGGCAAAAGAGCCTTGCCAAGACCATCTTGTAGCCACCCTGCAACTCAGGACCAAACTCAAAAATTAGATTAAATCCCATTATTAAAAAAAAATACTTTTGAAATATTAAGGCCTACATATATGTTTAAATAACCTTGTCAAATTTGCTCTCTGTGCAGAGGCTTTTCATTATTCTTTTTCATTAACAGAAAAATCCCTCTGGTTGACTTTCTAAATGTGTTTTCTTTAGACCTTCAGCCTGTTGTTAACCATTTTCAACCTAATATTAAACTCTGTCCTCCTGAAGCTGAATGTTCTGCTACCCCCTGAGAAGTCACCTACAATGATAAGAGAGTGGGCACTTAATATGCTAAATAATAATGATAGAAAATCTAAATGTTTAGTGATCACTGGCTGCCCAACAGGGGTCTGTCACTCACTTTCTTTACCAGTAATTTTCACTAGAAAATTCTGTGCTGAAGGGGGAGGAGAAAAAACCCTGTACAGCAAATGTCTCCAGGCTACAGGCTGTGGTAAATAGGGTATCTAATATCCAGAAAATGAGTATATAGTCCCCAGAGAAACATATGCAATGAAGGGAAATGGCTTCTCAGATTAGAAAGTTTAGTGCTAAGGAAGAAAATGAATAATTTGGAAGAGAAAAGATTATATGTAGTTGGTTTCCACCCTCCTGTTAAACTGCACTCCTGTATAGTTTTTCCTCCTTATTTCAAAAGGTTTTCCTGTTCCTTTCTGTTCCATAAACCAACTGGTTGAGATAAGCAGCCCTTTTCTCTATCAACTAATTACTTTCTGATTTGCTTTGATCAGGCAGTAAATTCCAGCCCCATTGGGCCCAGAATGTAAAACTCAAATGTAATCACTGTTGCAAAAGGAGATAACAAGAGCTGGGCGTGGTGGGGCATGCTTGAAATCCCAGCATTCGGGAGGCTGAGACTGGAGGATGCGGGTTCGCAGGCAGCCGCAGCTACTTAGTGAGGCACTCCGCAACTTAGTGAGATCTGGTTTCAAAATAAAAAATAGGGCTGGGGGTATAGTTCAGAGGTAGAACGTCCCTGAGTTCAATCCCCAGTACTGGAAAAAAAAAGATACAACAGAATGTTTTGGATTTGAAAGAGGCATTTCCTTTTTATTAAGAAGTCTGGCATATTTCCATGTCCTGAGTTGCAAACTCAATCTACATCTGATGGATCTTTTTCCAGAAAACAAAACAGTCCTTTAAGAATCAAGCTTCTAGCATGGCATGGTGGCACATGCCTATAATCCTAGTACTTGGGAGGCTAAACCAGGAGGATTGCAGGATTGAGACCAGCATCAGACTTTGTTTCAAAACAAAAAATAAAATAGGGCAGGGTGTGTAGCTAGGAAGTAGAATGCTTCTGGGTTCAATCTCCAATACCACATACACAGACACACACACACACACACACACACACACACACACACACACACACACAGAGGAATCAAGTTTCTTTGAATTTTTACTTATCTGCAATGCCATTTTAACCACTGTTCTCAAGTTATTATATACTTCTAGTTATGGGTTAAAGTAATTTTTGACCATGGCTTATAGAATCAATTCTGTATAGTCAAATATGTTTGTACATTATCAACTTCACTATAAAGTTATTTCCTTTTATGGCCCAAGCATATTTAAAATTATTCCTGCATAGGTCATTTTTTCTAATTAATCTGAATAAATTTACTTTGTCAATTAAAATTCCCTTACAATCTATTAAATCCAAACTAGCCCATATGTTCAGAGTCAGAAGAGCCCTCTGAGAATGTTGAAGGCTTTTGAATTACCTTTGCTTTAATTTTTGTGGAAACATAATTCACTATCCAGTTAGCTTTAGTAAAGTTCATATTTCCAAAATCATATGGAAACAAGAGTTTGAATTTTCCAAATGATTCTATAAACTGAGAGTCTGATGACTGTCTGGCTTGTCTTTGAATTCATTCTTTATTTTATTATTCCCCTTCTTTCCCTTTTTTCTCTTCATAGCTATGTGTACATGGATAGTATTCTCTGCTCTTATTCCAGTCTACAGATTGGTCCTGGACCATGAAGGGATGCTACAAGGAGGTACTCAATCCAAAGCATTCAGGTCTCTTACAGGAATTTCTCCACCAGATAGCTTTTAAGATTCTAGGCATGGAGCTGGTCATGGTCATGCATGCCTATAACTTCAGTACTTGGGAGGCTGACACAGAAGGATCTCAGATTCAAACAACTTAGACCCTGTTTCAAAATAAAAAAATAAAATAGGCCTGGGGTGTAGCTCTGAGTTGGAATGCCCCTGTATTGATCTCTAGTACCACCAAAGGTAAAAAATGAAAGAAAGAAAGAAAAAAGATTGTAGGCATAGGACCAGTGCAGTTCATCTCATTCAACAATGCTTTATATATATCATTCAAAGTCTTATCATTTGGCTTTAGAAATAGTTGATTGTCTATTCCAAATGATCTCTGTGTGGCTGTTAATTTACTGTCTTCTCTTCTTTTTCTGCCTCCCCCATTTTCCAAGTCTAGTGTAGGAAGTCCTTTTGTAAATTTCATTTAGTCTCCCACAGTTATCTGGGTCATTCTAGGGATCAAGAATTTGGTTCAGAATAAAACTGTCATTTTCTCCTACTTGATTTTCCCAAGCAAGAGCTTTGGAGCAAGGTGACTTTTGGCCTGTTTTTGAGAGCTATGGTCTTGATAATCATTAACTTTCCTGGTAACCAGAAGGCAGTGAGGAATGCAAGGCCAGGGTACCTGTTGCATAAACTGGCCAGCCGCCAGGTGTATCACTTGTTCTTGTGTGAAATGAAAGAATGATCAGATTGTATTCTGATCTTCTCTAGGGTAAAGAATTCCCGGTTTATAAACAGGATTGGAGGGATTTGGTGTGGCACAAATCAAAGATCTTATGAGTTTTCAGTCTGGGGCTCCTCTGAGTGGAATCATATCACTTTGTAAGTAAGGAGGGAGTTGTATGTAAGGCCATTATTACAACCATAAAAATCAATAACTATAGTTTTTACAATTATAGATAACTTCTGCTGTTTATGAAACTTGACCCATTTGAATTGCTTCCAACATGTGCGGCAAAGTGTATTCAGATTTGCCTTGCCTCCTTTTGTCTTAGCAGAAATCATCCCTTCAGCTCTCTGAACCTGAGCACAGTAGCTAACTCGAACAAACTTCTTTGCTGGCAAAATGGAAATAGTATATATTCTGCCTATTAGGTTGTGATAGGATTAAATGAGAGCATATGAATTGATCTGATTAGATAGTACATGGAAAACGTTTTGGGCAGTGCCTGACTAATAGCAAGCACTCAATATATATTAGCCATCATTATCACCATCATTAATCCTAAGTAATTTGGCTCCCGGTGAGTTTAATTTGGAGAAGAAATTGCTACTTTAAATTTTGGTAATGGGAGGGTAAGAAACTTATGGGGAATAATACTTTTAGTTTCCTGCCATGAGCTTAGTTACTGGGGAATGTACTTATAGTTGAAACCACTTTTGTTTCAGGTAATCATTAATAGGTAAGGACTTAATATTGCTGTTTTGTTATCCTTTTTATCATTTTGTGCTTTTTTTTTCCTTTCTTGCTGTCTTTGTGATATGATGACTTTTTGTAGTGGTAGTCTTTGATTCTTGTTGGTGTTGTTTGTAATGGGAATTGAACCCAGGAGCATTTTACCTTTAAGCTATACCCCCAGCCTTATTTACATATTTATTTGGAAACAGAGTATCTCTAAGATGCTGAGGGTTTTGCTAAATTGCTGAGGCTAGTCTCAAATCTCTGATCCTCCCATCTCAGTTTACCAAGTGCTGGGATTACTTTCTCTTAATCTTTTATGTATCTACTATAGGCTTAAAGCCACTTTTGATCCCTCCTTCTAGGTAGAAGAAAGAAATGCTATTAACTATAGGAAGGGTGTATGTTAAGAAAACAGTTGTCTTTGTTTATCCATTTCCCCCATTTTTATTATCCATTGACTTGTAGGAATGTCAGAGCTTTCCCAAATTCATTGATTCCCTATTTTCATCTTCGAAGTTGAGTATTCTTGGATGTTTTTATTTTTATCTCATCAAAATTCTCTACCTGTACTGTGCAGCCTGTGTTAGAACTCAGAATGCACAATCTATAGGTGCTCTTGACAGTGGCACCTTTGTTTTGTTCTCATTTCCACCAACATTTAGCGTTTCAGAGGTCTATGAAAGAAGCCTTCAGTGTGACTTGCTGACGTTTATTGGATCACAGAACACAGTGCTCCACTGGTGATCTGTACTGTGCTACCAAGCATGGGAACAGGGCAGAGATGTACCTTGGCCATCTTAGAAGCCAGAAGTGTAGCCCACTGTGATTGTCTGCCTCTAAGAAGCAGCCAGATGTGTAGACAGAATTGCAGTCTGAGGAAATAAAAATGAAAGAGGAAGGGAAAAAAGAAATATCAGATTACAGAACAGGACAGAGTCGAATGGAAGGAACTAACGTATCCTGGTGGACATCTGTAGAGCAGTCATTCTCCTGGGGATTTTACCTTCTACCAGGTCCAAATGAACAGAAAACAGAAAGCTTACATTTATAATCAACTATGTGCAAGGTGCTTTAGAAAAAAAGAGGTGTATAGTAACAGAGTGCTTTATGTGTGTTTTACAAAATTCAACTCATTGAATGCTGAAATAAAGTCTATGAGATTGATAGTATTATTTTTTGTTTCACAGGGAGAAACTTGAAATACTGGAATGTTATACAACTCACTCAGTTTTATCAACACTGCATTTATTCCTACAACAACCTATTGTATAGATTTCACTTTCTTACAGAGGGAGAAACTGAAGCTAAAAGGGGAACTTGGACTTACCCTCTAACAACTATTACACTCAGGCAGAGGAGGAAAGGAGTATCTTGTTATACATGCCAATGGACAATAACTTCTCCATTAAGGGGCAGGGAAGATTTGCTATGTGCATCTGTGGCCATTTTCCAGAGCCCTTGATGCTATCCCAGATTAAACAAATCCAGGAAGATGCTCAGGGGAGCTGAAATAAAGTCTTGAGAAACTAGTAGTGTTCCTCTTTGGGAAGAACATTTGAAAAATATGTTTGCAGTCCTCCTAGCATGCCTACTGGCTGATTGGAAGCTGTGTAAAGATTCCAAAGATGGACTGAGCTTGTTTCTGTGGACATAATAATCCATCCTAGGCATTATCCAGTGTGTAAGTAAGGGAGGTAGCAAAGATTAGGGCAAGGGGGTGTAACTCAGTGGTAGAGCTCATGCTTAGCATGCACAAGGCCCTGGGTTTGATCCCCAGTACTGACCATAAATAAACTAAAAGATCAGGGTAAAGAGACTTTTCTACCTCAAGGGAGGAGACTTTCCTTGCAGATACCTGGCCAGACTGAAGCAAAGTCAGAGAAAAGGAGAACCCAAGCAAGGGAGAAAGGAGGCGGGAAAGAAAAACAGGTAAGAGGGAAGGCAGACAGGGAAAAGCAAAGAAGCCCAGAGCTGCAGTCTGCCTCTCCTCACCAGAGAGGAGAACTGGTTGTCTACAAATACAAGGTTTTCCTGTTCCCCTGCTTCTGGATAGCCCTTCTCCTCAGGGCTCTGAATCCTCCACCAGCCAAAAATTCATTTGAAAAATTAAATTACGTCTGAGAAGCAAGCACCCCTCAAAAGACCCTGTAGGTCAGGACAATCAGGATTTAAATTAATTGCTTAATGAAAAAAAATTCTGAGAACAATGCCGATGATTTGCTAAACCAGGCTATGTTTGTAACTCTTTGAAATGAATTGAATTGCTGGTTAGGAGAATTAATGCTCGTAGAGAAATTGTGATTGAAATCCCCAAAGTTAAGTACTAATTCCTTAAAGCAATTGGTAATTAGTGAAGAATCCTGCACTCACTGTCAGCACTACATTCAGCACTTAATTATATACACTCTCGAATAGTTTTCTAGTTGTTGCATGCATGTTAGTCTTGTCTCTCCAAATTTCATCATAAACCAGTGAGAATAAGGACTGGGATTTGTTCACTTATTGGTGTCTCCCATTGTACCTATCACAGCACTGAACAGATGTGGATACTCAAAAGTTATTGGATGCAGCTGGTTGTGGTAGTGTATACTTGTAAATCCTAATACGTGGGAGGCTGAGACAGGAAGATCACGGGTTTGAGGCTACCCTCAGCAACTTAATGGGGCCCTGTTTCAAAATAAAAATTAACAATTAGGCTGGAAATGTAGCTCAGTGGTAGAATGCCCCTGGCTTCAATCTGAAGTACCACAAAATAAAAACCAAATAAATAAATAAATAAATAAATAAATAAAGTTTTTGGATGCTAATTGGGATGAATCAGTGAGCTCAGAAAAAGTTGAACTTTTGAAGAAAATATTATTTAGTATTTCAGCATGCTATGAACAGGACACATTTCTCACCGGAGCCAAAGATGAATATATTATGTAGTTGAAATCGCATGTGCTAAATGGAGGAGAGAATTTGAGCAATGTGCCATTTGAGCGAAAATAAACTTTAGATAGCTTGAGTTCAGAACTTGCTGTAGAGTAGCTTCATTTAGATTCTGATCATTTACCTACATTTTACAAAGACTGAAAATAGACATTAGTCTGGAAAGGGGTCTAGAGGAGAGGGTTTCAGCACTCCATGATGGCTTCAAGATTCTCTGGGACTTCTACAGTTTTTCCAAATGTGATTTGTTTACAAGAACACAACTATAAAAAGAAGGCTTTGCTACTAGTTATTTGTAAACGACAAAAAGATAGGACTGCCCATTGTGTTTACTAAGTTAAAATTTATTCCTCCATGTCAGAAATGTGTAAGAAATCACCTCTGTTCTCAGGAATATCCACTTCTAGTTTCACAGTTTTTTCTGAGTAAGTCCCCAGTTTAAAAACATGTATTGCACTCATCTTAATAATAGCTTCTTTTGAGAGGATAAAGAATAGTCTTTGTCATTTCTGTTCACTTTAATTTTGTGCAAAAGGTTACAGTGGTGACGAAAGGCTGGAAATACAAACAAATCTCCACAATAATGACAGGGTGGCTGAGAAGGAATTCCAGGTCTTACACCACTGCATGGGGCCTCAGTGAACCTGCCCCTGTCTGTTTCTTAAGCCTATTTCTCACTGCTCTTCATGTTACACACCGCATTCTGTATTCTGGTAACTTCAAATCACTTATGGCTCCCTGCACATAACACATCTTTGTAGTGCCATGGATTTTGATTGGACTAGAATGTCCTTGGTACTTTTCTTGCTAACTCTTACTCATCCATTACGATTTCTCCAGAGTATACCCTCCAAAATTCCCCTTTCTCTAAATCTGAAGATTGGCAAAGTGCCTTAAGATACAGAGATGGCACTTTGGGTACCCCAGACTGCCTCAATGCCATTTCTTTTCATTTTATATTAAATATCTGATTATATCTCTGTGCCCCTCAACAAGCTGCAAATCATCTTTTTCCACATACCCTCTCTTCTCTCTGTGTTTCCTTTGGTGATTAGCAAGGTGCCTAACAGCATGCAGAAATATTCCATAAATGTTGGTGTCCATTGCTAATGTTGCTATTATAGGGACAAGAATGGAATCCTTGTGGTCAGTTAAAATGGGGAAGATTTGAACTTAGAATTGTTTCAACCCAGGGAGGGTGAAAGGTTGTCCTTCATACCAGGGGATGTGTATGGATTCATTTAGTCAATAAAAATATGTATAATCAATATTTTACCCTGACAAGTTTCTGGAGGAAATAGTGTTATCTGAATTTTGGGCTTTGGGTATGTCAAGATTTTCAAAAATTTGAAAATATTATCATACTTGAATTTTACATCAGAAGTGAGATTTCATTTGTTTGTTTTGTTTTTGTGTTTTGATACTAGTGATTGAAAATAGGGGCATTCTATCTCTGAGCTACAGCTCTTTCTATTTTTTATTTTGAAGTCGTGTCTCACTAAGTTCCTGAGGGTCCTGCTAGTTGCTGAGGCTGTCCTCAAACATCCACTCCTCCTATCTCAGCCTCCCAAGTACTAGGATTACAGGCCTGTACCACCATGCCTGACTAGATATGAAATTGTATGACTAATTTAGTGTTCTATTTAAAAGCAAGAAGATTATTAAATATAATATTCAAATATAAGAAGATTAATAAATGACAAAAAAGTATTTTCAAAAGTTTAAACCATAGTACAACCACTAATTTTTCTTCAGAAGGAGTAAATGACTCAAACAATGTGATACAATAGAAAAGAACATGGAATGGGATTCAGGTTCCTTAAATTTGTCTTTAATTGGCCATGTGACTTTTTACAAGTTGCCTAACCTTAAAGAGGTCCTAAATTTTATCTCACTTAGAATTTGAAACATCATCAAAAGAAAATTTAGATTGCACTATAAATTTATCTTTATGATATGATGAAATTTTACTAAGACATCTCAAGCCATCGCATACAAACAGAATCTATGCTTATGAGAGAGAGGTGAAGGGGTATTAGAGTATGTGTGCCTCATTAAGGTAACCTTCAGGAAAGTGCTAAGTTTCTACTTCAGTCCTGATGGGAAGATTCACAGGCTGAGATGTGAGCTGGGCTGCACTGCTGCAGTGATTATTTCATCCTTGTCTCTACTGCTCACCTGCGGGAAGTGGAGAAAGCAGAAGGGAACTCCTGAGTCCAGCTCAGTAGTTCAGATATTAGTACCCAAGGACAACAGGTAAAGGGAAGCTGTGAAAATGAAGATGTATTTTATGATGTGGGGGGACATTATGATGCTTTAGGTCTCTGTTTCCTTCCCTAACAACTTATTTTTTGAGAAAAAAAATGTTTTCATTTTATTTATGTATTTATGTATGTATGAATGCATTTATTTATTTATTTATTTATTTATTTATTTATTTATTTATTTTTCATAACTGGGTAAGGAACCTAGGACTCTGAGCATGCTAGGCAAATGCTCTACCACGGACCTAAAAAAAAAAAACAAAAAAAAGTCATCTTTCTTATGCAGTATTCTCTGGCCTACTCTCCTCTCTTTCCCCAAATCTTCATCTGACCTAACATCTATTATTTGCAGTCTTTCTTCTTAGCTACCCCCACTGCCCTTTACCTTTCGATCTACCTCATCTTCAGGTTGATCATGACAAATGCAGTGGATGGGCTTAAAAATAAGTATGAGTTTATAAAATATAATTAGCTAAAAATGACTTCATATTTTCTGTTCCTGAATCTGTTGCATTTCCTTTTATACTATAAGCTACTTAACTATACACATTAAAATAAAAGAGATGCTTAGATTTCTATTTGCCTAATAGCAATAAAATAGGAGATAATGTTTTATGTTATAGAGGAGGGATAGAAAATTATTTTTTATCATTGATCTGATCCACAAGGGAGAAAAAAACTATAGGATCTCAGACTTGCATTCTTTCTTTTGTAAAAGACAAATTCAACATTTTTATCCATGTTCCCAGTCTCTTTTGGAAATGAGAACCAGGGAATATAATATGTTAATAATTGCAGTACTTTAAAAATTTTACATGATACTTTGGTTATTATAACAGAGAAAGAGACAAAGGAAATAGAAGAAAATAATGTTAGAAGGAAGAGAGATGTAGTCGGTCCTTTATCTGACCTACTGATTCACAGACTTTCTCAACATTCAATATACGTATCAGGATGGGATTATTAATATAGTTATAATAGGAACAAGACAATAAAATTGTCAAGAATAATACTATATTCCATTTATTTCTATCTTCTAGTTTTCAATGATATTTTCACAATCTTTGAAGGCTTTTTTTATGGTAGAATGAGTACCTGTGCAGAAACAAGTAATAACAAATAAATGGAAGAACATCTGGCTGATTCAATTATATTAAAATTTGAAATCTAACTTGGCTTATTAATATTTATAACTTGAAAGTATGTCCTTGGATTTTTGTCTAACAGTAGAATGATTACATTTGTAAGTTATTTAAAGATTGTGGTAAATATTATATATTTTGTTATTTGAAAGTAAACAAGTCCTGGAAACTCAATTTATCAGTCATTGTTTTTCCCCTTTAGGATAATAATACTTCATTTATATGTTTCCTTATCTTTACATAGAACTCAAGTGTGTGGTTACAGTAGAGTTGTAGAAATCAATGCTGTTTTACTCATGTTAGCTTAGTACATTTTAAAATGTAAATTTCTAATAAACAAAAGGTATTATGCCATGATAGATATGAAATCCATAAAGAGCTCTGTGGTCACTGAAATTGAGAACTTATGAATATAAAAGTTTATGTATTGCTTTGTACTAGCTTCAGTTGAACGTGAGTAACAAAAATTAATAATATGTATTTCAAGTGACTATGGATAATAATTATAGTTCCTTCCATTGAATATTTATCATTTGATCAATAATATAGTAAGTATTTAGATATATTATCTCATTTTATACTTTTTTTTTTTTTGCCTTACTGAGGATTGAACCCAAGGACATTCTACCTCCATGCTATAACTCCAGTCCTATTTTTTATTCTTTATTTTGAAGCAGGGTCTCATTAAGTTGCTGAGAGCCTCACTAAGTAACTGAGGCTGGCTGCAAAATGGGATCCTCCTGTCTCAGCCTCCCAAGTATTGGGATTACAAGTGTGCACCACCATGCCTGGCTTCATTTTATACTCTTAAAAAATCTTTAAGCTGGCTAAATGTTGTCCCTGATTAAAAAGTAAGAAAATTGGAGTTCATTGACTTTGCAGAAATTGTGCAAGTCACGTCTATTAAAGGGAGAAATTGAGATGGAAATCTATATTTGTCTGTTCTAAAACTTGAGACTTCTGTCTTTCATCTAGGTTAATTGTTGCTCTAAACATTGCAACCAGATCAAGGGAATTTAGTAACTTCTTTGGCATTTATCAGTGTATAATTTCATTTAAAATATTCATTAAGGAAAAACATATTAATTCTAAGAAACTTTGTACCTCTTTTGTTTGAGAATACATCATAGTCACTTGCCACTTTCGAAGCTGCTGAAACCTTAGCTTAAAGACCTAATATGAGCTTGGTGCTATCAGTTGTCTTCCCATTTCTTCACAGTAATCATTCTTCCAACCTGAGGATCTTGGATTACAAATTGAAAAATGAGATAAGCCCAATTTTTGTAGTTTTCTGGGATGAATTGGGAATTTACACATTGCTCCTTTTAGATGGCTCATTCCCTTAGTTCAAAGCTTCAGTCTTTGTAACTGGCTTGTGGTCTAGTACATTCTATAGCTAAAGCATCTTCCATTGGGCATACCATTTTATCTTTTCCTAGATCTCCCATCATCAGTTTCTAAGATATCTTTTGGTCTCCAAAGAAGAACAGACAGTCTGGGTTTATTCTTCCTCTTCCTCCAATAATCCTGGTTTCTAAGCATTACTTTACCAAAAACTGACATTTGTATTGTGGTTGTTTCTGCCCCTTCCAGAACCTTCCAGGTTCTGCACTTCATCTGTGATTACAAAGAAGATCATCGGTGTTGAGTCGCATTTCTGCCTTCAGGCTTCCAGTTTCCCAGAAAGCTTGTCTCCCACTTAAACTAACAAGCAGAGTGGCCCCTTGGTAGAGGTTAGGCACCACTATGGGTAAGGTTAGAAGTGCATAGAATCCAAATTAAACTTGAAAAACCTTGTAAATGTCCGTAGAATGCAGAATAGTTGCTTTAAAAATATACAACTTTATGCAATCCCATGCACCTGTAAATATAATGTATATAGTGATGTTCCTTTCTAACAGGAACAAATGGCTTATATTTACGTTGGCTAAAGAAAGTATGTATGTGTATATATGTGTGCATCTTTGAATCTTTAAGTATTTAAATCACATTCAAAGCAGCACTCATGCACACAGGCATGTTGAAAATGAAAAAAGACTAAAATAACAGGTGACACACATTTCCTATTCCATCCTCATTCCCAGGCTCAGGTGTATGCTGGCTGGAAGTAGTTGTAGACCAGATGCTCACCCTATTTAAGTTTTATTTTCACCGTTTTATTCTTTCATTTTTATTTTTTGATTAATTTCACGCAAAATAAAAATAAATAACTAAGTAATGCTGAATTCTCCTGAACTAAGGAATTATGTCATATAATATTAGCATATTCACAGTTTTAGAATCTTATTTCATCTAAACATACTGTCTAGTGATACTGGTTCATGTAACTTTCTGGCACTTTCAGTCAAGGGCTCTAACTTCATTTAACAATGATAATGAAAGGAAGATTCATGCTTAGGTCTGCACCTTTGATCTGTAGTTCAGATCAATGTTTAACTGGTAAGAACTATCACTGTTGAAAAATAATCTTGCAAATCTAACAAAATCTCACAAAGACAAACCTCTACAATGATAACACCGATCACACAAATGTCAGACTTGAGACTCAACCCTGCTTCAACAAACTTAAAATAAGGATCAGATTTCATCTGTCACTTCTTGCTTCATTTCCCATTTCTTCTCTCATATATCTTCTTGCACATAAATCTGAAGACAGCTCATTCTGTTCTATGACTGAGGTAAGTTTTGTTCCTCCCATCTCGCCTTCATTTAGTGATGGTGCCCCAATTTTTTTCTTTTTAAATATAATTTTATTGATGCATTATGAATGTACTCAGCACTTGGTGTGTCTCCCTCTGGATACCACCATACTCCCTCCCTTCTCCCATACATGTTATTGAGATTGGAATTGATTATTTTGTATATGTATAAAGCACATCCTGTTTCCTTCATGAAGTCTCCTACTTCCCCCTACCTCCCTCCCCTAGACCCTTTCATCACTCCACTGGCGTTTCCCCTCCTTTATCTGAAGTACCTTTTGTTTCCCAATTTCTAGCTTCCACATATAGAGAAAACATATAACCCTTCACTTTCTGAGACTGTCTAATATTTCTGACTGATAAGTCAGTATATTCAGAATGCCTTTTTTCCTTTTCTTTTACTTTTTATTGGTGCATTGTAATCATACATCTTTGTTAGGTATAAGCTGGTAGAGGCAGACATGCACACATCTAGGATTTAACTCTTCCCTAATTCCTGCCCCATTCCCTCCTCCCTCCCTCCTTCTCATGTTTTGTCAATGACTTTGATATGTTTGCAAAAGCACATCATGTGACATCACCTTCAGTTAAGTCACCTTCTTTGCTCATCTAAGGTTTCTCATTCTTCCTCTAGGGTCTCTCTTATGATCCACTTTTTCCCTAGCTTCCACATATTAAGGAGAGCATATGATTTTTTACTTTTTGTGACTAACTAATCTCACTTAACATCATATTTTCCAGTTCCATTCATTTCCCTGCAAATGACATGGTTTGTTCTTTTTTATGGCTGAGTAAAATTCCATTGTATACATATCTCATAGTTTTGTAATACATTCATCTGTTGATGGACATCCTGGCTGGTTCCACAGTTTGACAATTGTGAATTGTGCAGCTATAAACATAGATACATATGCATTAGTCTGTTAGTTTGGTTTCCATTCTTTTGGGTAGGTACCCAGAAGTAGTATTGCTGGATCATATGGTAGGTTCATTCCCATTCATCTGAGGATCCTCCATACTGTTTTCCAAAGTGGTTGCACTAATTTGTAATCCCACCAACAATATATTAGGGTTCTCACTTTTCCACACCCTCACCAGCATTTTTTGTTGTTTGTGTTTTTGATGATTGCCATTCTAGTTGGTGTTAGGTGAAATCTCAGGGTAGTTTTGATTTGCATCTCTCTGATTGCTAATAATGTTGAACATTTCCTCATACATTTATTGGCCATTTGTATTTCTTCTTTTGTGAAGTATCTATTTAGATCATTTGCCCAATTTTTGATTGGGCTATTTGTTTTCTTAGCTGTGAGTTTCTTGAGTTCTCTGTATATTCTAGATATTAGTCCTCTATCAGCGGAATAGCTGGCAAAAATTTTCTCCCATTCTGTGGGCTCTCTGTTGAGGTTCTTGATAGTTTCCTTTGCTGCACAGAAGCTCTTCAGTTTAATGCAATCCTATGTTTTGGGGGTGGTGAGTAGCAGACAGAAGAAGAAGTATATTATTGAAGTGTGTAATTGCATTGCTGATTTGAAAATCAAATGCAGTAGCTGCTCTAAAGTGAAAGGTGGGGTCTCACTAATCTATCTGCTTTATCTCTGGCATAAAGAATACTTCTAATAGGTGTTGGGGCTTTATAGGACTCTAGGGAAACTATCACAAACTGAACATCATATCCTCATTATTACAATGAGGATTTAGAGCTGAAATTATAGATAAATGTGTCCTGCAGATAAGCTAGCTAAATGTAGATGGTCATAAGGACTCAGCACTGTCCTTAAATGAATCCATAGCATTTTTTTCATTGGGAGTTGCCTAAATTGAATCAATGTCATGGCTGTCTTTTGTCTGTATGGAAATTCATTTCTAGATGGCAGCCTGAAAAGCCTAGTATTTTCATTTGGGGACATCATAATATTATCAGTTTGAAATTCTTAAGTTTTTACTCAGAGAAAGCATTGGTATTCTTTTAAAAGACTAATTTTGTGGGAATGAAAAAGCAAGAAAGCATTCTTGAACACATATGTATGTCAGAGTTCTGTCTTTCATTTGTTTAAGAATTGACTGTCATTTCTATTCTCTTCTTAATAAGACAAAGGAGCATATTATAACTTTTGGCTATTAAAAAAGAGAAAAAGGTTTGCTTTTTCTAAGTTAAATTTCTGCAGCAAGAGAATACATGCTGGATCCCATGTTAGGAATTTTGGGGTGAGAAAGTGAGATATTATCATGAACAGCAAGCACTTTTTTGATACAAAACCCCATCAAAATTTAACTTGTGGCAGCATAAGGAGTGAAAAATGTGGTGAGGACAAGGACAGCTACAAGGATGAGAATTAGGGATGTCACTGTTGCCAGGCTCTCACTTTCCTCCCATCTTTCCTCTCTGCTTCTCTCTCCTTGCTGCCTTCATATTATCTTACTACAAGTCAAGCTCTTCCACAAGTCAGCAAACAAAGAGAGAATAAAAACACAAGTATAATTCCAGTTTAGTGAAAATGTAAAGATGGCTCTTATTGGATAGTGTGAGAGCCATCCTGCAGAGGTTTTTCTTGGTCTGGTTTGAGCTACATGTTTATGACTGGACTTTTCAGCCTGCTAGGCCACTATCATTGGGTTGGACAGTCATAGGCCCTTTCCTGGGGTCACTGGGGTGAGGAATAGTAATCTCTAAAAGAAATACAAGGTTAGAGTTTGCAAGGTCTAGGTTGCTCAAGGAATTGAGATATATCTAGAATGAGGGGGAAATGATGGTAAATGGGGAAGAGATAAAAATAGTATCTATTCAATACAGATCTATTGTATTATTTTTCTCTGCTGAATAACAAATTACCACAAACTAATCAGCTTAACATAATACTCATTTATTATCTCTATTTTTGAAGGTCAGAGGTCTGGATACAGTAGGTTCTCTGCTCAGGGTCCCATGAGTCTAAAATTAAGGTGTCAGCCAGGGCTGCCTGCTATAGTTCTTTCCCAAATCATTAGTTGAGTTGCTGAAAGAATTTATTTCTTTGGTGCTGTAGGACAAAGGTCCTTGCTTTGGTTTGGGGTGTTACCTTAAAATTCTATATACCTCATTAATGTTTTCTAAAAATAGATACAATATATAAGAAAAATAGAATATATGCATTTATAACATGTATACATATAAACATATACATATATAATGTATATAATATGCACATATTATATAGCATATTATATATATAATTTAACAAATTATATAGAGATATATGTAGATTCATGTACTCTAATTTGTTTGGAAATTCCAATTAATATTATGCTGTATAAAGTTGCTTCCCATATTTCCACCTAGAAATGATACATAAGGACTCACTTCTAAGCTTCTTTTACATCGTTTTTTTTTTCTTTAATTTCTTCTTACTTTTGCCTTGAAATTTCCCCAAATTGGCTTCCAGCTGTCACTATTATCTAGTTTCATGTCTCTGAGGTGTCAGAGAGAAAATGATTTTTAGAGTCCATTAAAACCAATTGCAGTCTATGAACCGGGGTCCTGGCCCCCAATCAAATGCAAACTCATCCCCACTTTTTAGGGGTTTGCATTATGGCTGGTGATAGTTTTCAGGAAATGTTAACAGAAGTTCTTTTGGCTGACATAGGGAGTTGGAGTTGTGGTCTTTGGGAAATTAAATTGTTTCAAACTATGTTGTTTGGAATATAGGCAATAAAATGAATATAACTTCCTCTTGCAATGCCGCAGTTTCCTAATTAATTATTTAAAATATATATACTGAGTATTTACTTTGTTCCTAAAAGAGCATCAGTTGCTCTACAATTTGGTGATATCAGATAGGCAGAGAAAAAAATGCAGTTAGTGGCCTAAAGCTGTCTCTTAGGAAATCTAAGGCTGCATCTGGATCTATAAAATCTTTAATCAGACAGATAAATGCTTTCTTTTTCCCCATGTTCTCTCCATGATATATATATATATATCACATATATATATATTTAGAATATATATATGTGATATATATATTCTAAATGATATATATTCTAAATGATTCTAAATATAATCTAATAATCATGATGTATATAATATAATCTAAAATGATTAACTGCATAGTTTTATAATCCTTAGGTGATTTTTAATAAAAATGTATCTTAAGAAATGTTTCAAATCAAAATATCATCATTAAATCACTGAGAGCTGCTTATTAAACTAAAAATAGCTTTTGGAAGGTAAGGATGATGATGATGTTAATGATAATGAAGGCTTTCATTTGTTTTGAAATTTTCAAATATTATTGAGGTTGTCAATACCCGCATAGATTTAATTTTAAACTTCATTTCTGATTCAAATATATTTTCTATTACTGTACCATAGGCAGTATTTTCACTGGTTTTTTTGTTGTTGTTGTTGTTGTTGTTGTTGTTGAGAGAGATAAAGAGACAGAATGAAAGAGAGAGAGAGAGAGAGAGAGAGAGAGAAACATTTACCCTTACCTTTTTTCTGTAAACGTGTGTCATATTCTTAAAATTGAGTGAAAAGAAATAATAATAATAATAATAATAATAATAATAATAATAATAATAATTTCAAAAGCCCATTTTTGTTGCCCTAAGATTGTTGTGATGTCTTGAGGAAAGGTTATATTCATGGAATGCCTATTCCCAAATTACTGTATTCATAAACTCAGTGATAACTCAAGAAACTCTGGAAGAAATGCTTTCTCTCCACCATTTACAATGCAGAACAGTAGGGATATTGCTGGCTCATTTGGGCAGACACCAGGAAATGCCAGTCTTTCACCAAATATGAGATGTCCAAGCTATTTCTAAGTCATGTTCTTTAGGTGTATTAGGGGGATTAACACCTACCCTGAGCCACAGGCATCATCTGTGTGTATTATCTGTGTTTGTAGACAGTGTATGTGATACTTAATGAGTGTGGGAACAGGGAGACTAACCATCTGTTCCTATGTCTCTACTTCCTGATATGGTGCTAAAAGAACATACATCTATCACCATTTTCAACACATTTTAGATTACTGTCTGAATCACATCATAAATGACTTTTCTTTGGAAAGTGCAATTTTGGAACAGTCTGTACTTGGAACTTAGGTCACTGAGATATGTCTATGAAGAGGTTGTAAAACTTTCAGTCATTTTTCCATTACCTGAAGACTTTCTGATTGTTCAGCCAGAAGAACTTAGTTCTCCTTCATTCTTCTCCAGTTCCCCTGATATAGCCTGAGCAGCATATGGGACTCTTGTTTCCTAGCCTTTGTTTGCAATATTTCTTTCTCTAGAGTGTTTTTTTTTCTTTCCTTTCCACTCCAGATACCTTTCCTATTACTCAAAACCCAGTCCAAGTACCATTGCCTCAAGCCCACAATTCCTTGCATTTCTATTTCATGTTATTTTATTTTTCATCAGTAAATGCCTATTACTGTTGTTTGCTATTTTATGGATATACATATTGTCTCTATAAAGTGATTGTAAATACTATGATGTTAGAGGTACTCTCTCTTACATTACCTTTATTTCCTTAGCCCCCTATAATCTATATTATAGAAGTATTACTCAACAAAATCTTTTACAGTCCAAATAAAACAGATTTTCACCATCTCATAGCTGCTTAAATGTATACAACACTTTCTTTTTTATTCCACATAATGGCCTACATCTCTTTCTGAATGTGTTACTTGAAGGCATTTTCCCTTTATGATATGAGGGGGGCATGCTGGGGAAAGATTATGTGAGTCTGTTGTGACAACAACAATAACAACAACACAGGGTAGAGAGCTGGGATAGGACTTCAAGTAGCCCTGACTCCTCATGAGGATTCAGATGCTGATGAGAAGGTCTACCATCTACTTATTAAAAACATGCTAGTTAAGCAGGGCATGGTGATTCATGCCTGTAATCCCAGTACTTGGGAGGCTTAGACAGGAGGCTTTGAGGATAGCCTCAGTGAGTAGTGAGACTCTCATCAACCTAGAGAATCCTGTTTCAAAATAAAAAATAAATAAAATAGGGCTGGGGGTATAGTTGAGAAGTAGAATGCCCCTGAGTTTAAACTCCAGTGCCACAGAAAAAAAAATGCTAGTTACCTGCTATTGCTAAAAAATCAAATCAACCAAATATGAGTAAATTGTGTGGTAGAATCCAGTTAAGAAGATTTTTCTCATATTAAATCATAGGATTAAAAGCTGTGAAGACTTTCAATGAAAAATTATCATGTTCACTTGCATTGATACAACTTCATTATTTAATGAAAATTCCAAGTGCAGCAATGACTTCCGTTCTCTAATCAGAAAGTCTCCTCTGTTCCCACCTCTTGGAATGCCCTAATGACTGAGTTTCAGGACTGAGGCGCTTGCTGCACTGGCAACAGCAATACTGCATGAGCATGTTGACAAAGGGGTTAGTTCACTCAGTGAAAAAAAGATGATGTGCGGGGAATTTAGTGAATTGTGACCTTGGATAGGTCACTTATTTTTCAGAGTGTCAGTACACACATCTTTGGGGTAAATAATAATGAAATTACATTAATTTGGTAACTTAGTTAAGATGACATAACTAATAAATGGTAGGGTGAGAAACCTAATTCTGACCTTCTGCCTTCAACTCTCCTATTGCTTCTCTATAGTGAAGAGAAATGTGGATCACATATTATCTTTTTTAAAACCTCCAACATAATCCAAATCAAAATAGTTTATCAAGTTTAAAGTAATTTAGGCTAGTACTATCATTGGTTTGTCAATGTAGTATTTGTTCTGATTTTCTACATACTGAGGGTAATGAAAGAAAGAATCTGTTTGTGTCTGTGTTTGTATCTTAAGACAACATAGGCAGATTGATGATATCAGAACCCATAGAGGGTGACTGTACAATTTCTTGTTCTTCATATCTATTCCACTTTTTAGGTTCACTTTAAGTCAGAATAGACACCTGAAAACAACTTACTGGTTCAGACATTATCACATATGATTTGATAAGCAAACAAAACCAGAGGTGTTTTATTTTAATTAGCCACCAGCCCTACCACAAAAGCTGCATTATGGGCAAATATGGCCATTTCAGCCAAGTTAGCTGTACATATGCATTTTTAACAGTGCCCATGAGCTTTAATAGGAGTGTCAAGAAACTTGTTGATGATCTAGAACTTAAGGCCTTAGTCATTTGTTAAGTAGTTTAATGGAAACAATTACAAAAATACATTTAAAAATCTGCACAGATAAGGAAACAATTTGGTGAAATATGACTTGTAGCTGAGAGATTTCTTGACACAAAACATGTATCACAATAGTGGATAGCAATGTTGAGAAATGCCCCACATTGTATAGTAGTTGTGTCTCAAGGATATTAGAATATTCTGAGAAAAGATGTTCCATGACTCTTGATAAAAATGTTTTTCCAAATGTGCTTGTTAGAATTCTGAGTTCTGTAACATATGAAGTAATTATTATGAAGAGGTCAATGCATAACTAGCACCTGCGTAAGAACACCAACACTGCTGAGGACACAGAGCCCTCCTTCTAGTCACTCAGATCATGACCCCCACTCCCTTCTTTTCAAAGATAAGCACTATCCTGAATAGTTTCATTTTGCCTATTGGTTTGGGTCATACGGCATGTATTATTCTTTTTCTGGTTTCTTTTGTTCAACATCATTTGTGAGATTTATCCTCCTTGTAGCAGAAAGTGGCTATACCTCATTTCTTTTTGTTTCTGTAATAACGTTTTATTGTGTGAACATGTCATAATTTTACATCTACTTTACTATTGGTCAATATTGAGGATATTTAAACTTTGGGGCTGTTACAAAAAAATGGCTTAGACTACTACTTTAAACTAAGATGGAAATTTGTTGGGGTAAATCATTCCATCTAAGATAGTAATAATAACAACAAAACTGGACAAATACATAACAATTGTTCTCAAGACATAGGAAATCAGGTAATAAAAGGCAGTGATTCCTGTGAATTGGGAAGCAGATGAAGTGGCCAAGATTATTACAGAGTACATCCCTGAGAGAATTTTCAGGCCATGGTGCAGGGAGAGAGGCTCCTGGTGACAGATTCCCTGGGTTTCCAAGGGAGAGGTCTTGAGACAGCTACAGAGAGAGAGGATGGGGGTGCGGGTGGGGGGATCTTCAGATCCTCCCCCGCCTCCTTGAATATTCAGGAGACTACTGATCAATACACTGATGCAAAAGAAAATAAGGTAGAGGAAAAGAACTACTTGGACATATTAGAGGGAACAATATCTACATAGTTTGAGGGATCCAGTGAAAAATGGAAATAGAGAATATGTCTTCAAAGTTGTTAGGACAGTACTTCCTAGTAGAATGCTAAGGCAAGCCTAGGCCCTCTCTGACTGTGGGCCCTGTTGACTGACCAGATCACATGCCCATGAAGTAGCCCTGCTTAAAAGTCATACCACAAGGGATCAAAGTGTTTCCAAGTAACTTTGTCTCTCAAGTCTAATCTCTCTTTTGTTGTCTCACTTTTTTATTATTCACATGCATTATTATTTCTGATTAATATTTGTATATTTCATGTAAATTTATGGAAATAATTTGCAGCTAAGATAATGATATCTTCCTTCAGAGAGGACATATATATATATTTTTTTCTGGTAATCTGTTTGGGGCAATTGAAAACTAAAATTTCTTATTTGATTTACAGAGATTAAATTAATTAAAGTAGTACTCTAGTTAAGCTTTTTATAACCATTCTCTTAGTGTATGATTTTTCATGATTCTAAGCTGAAGCTTACAATTTCTAAATGATCCCAACTTGGGTGGTCCCTTGAGTCTAATTTTTTATTTTACCCTTATCCCTTGGCCCTGTTGGAATTTCTGATCAGTTTCTTAGACTTCTAACTTATTCTTTCTGAATTAGGAATTAACCTAGTGAAAACTTACTACTCACAACTATTTAAGGATAATTCCTAAAATATTTAATATTTAATATTTTAAAATTTAATATAAAAAATATTTAATATTTTAGGAGGAAATGGTAAAATAAATGTCATGACTTCCACTGTGCTAGATGCTTCAGAAATCTTATTTTAATATTTTTAGCAACATAGCCAAATAGTATTCTTATTTAAAAAATGAAATTCCATTCTCAAGTAGATTAAATATCATATAATTAGTAGAGTCGCCATCTACATTTGGCCTTGCTGACTTCAAAGGCTGTCTTCTATAATCTCTCACTTAAGATGGAGTACAGATTTTTACAAGTAAATAGGCTAGAGAGATTTCTAGAACAAAATTTTAAAAACTGCATATAAATAAGTAATAGCATTCAACATGAAGGTTAGCTCAGGCAGCTGTACCAGAATATCATAAACTGGCTCACTTAACTAACAGACATTTACTTCTCAGGATTCTGGAAATGAGAAAGTTCAAATTCAAGTCTCTAGCAACTCCAATGCTGGGTAAGACACTCTTCTTGGTTTTCTGTGGCTATCTTTACTTGTATCCTTACATGGCAAAGAGCAGGCAGAGCTAGCTCCCTGGACTCCTCATGAAGGCACTACAGCTGTTCATGGAGTGTCCATCCTCATGATCTAGTTGCCTGCCCAAAGCTCTGTCTCCAAATACTATTTCATTGGGAGCTAGATTTCAACATATGAATTTGCAGGGCACAAAAGCATTCAGTACATAGTGGAGACTTCCATGATAACATTCTTTTTAAAGATTTATCTTAAAATTAACTTCAGTAAGTTGATTAGATAATGTAAATTTCTGCTCTGATATGGGGGTAGATTGAAGACTCAAGGGAAGAATATTTCTGTGTGTTTGTGTGTGTGTGTGTGTGTGTGTGTGTGTGTGTTTTCCTGGGTTCAAAGGTAGGGCAGAGTTTCTACCTTTGAATTACACTCCCACCCCTATTTTATTTTGAAACAGGGTCTTGCTCCAAGGTTGAGCTAAAACCTGTGATCCTCTTGTCTTAGCCTCCCAATTACTGAGATTACAGGTGTGTACTACCATGCTCAGCGAAGAATCTTTTCTAAATAGTTTCCCAGTTAAGTGTTCTAAATTTAATGTTATCTATACATGTTAGCTAGGGCTACTATCATAAAATACTGTTGGCTAGATGGCTAAAACAACATGGATTTATTTCTCACCCTTGGGAAGCACTACAAGTTTGAGATCAGGGTACTGACCTGCCAGGTTCTGGTGAGGGCCCTCTTTCTGATTTATAGATGTCTTCTTCTGACGGAAGAAAGGGAGATGTCTCAGTTTATAAGGGCACAAAACCCATTCATGAGTGCTCTGCACCCTAAACCTAATCTTCTCCAGAGACCATCACATTGAGGCAGGGTAGAGGACCTGGGAAAAGGAGAGATTAAAAAGGCCACCTGCATTATCTTCTCTGAGGGAGTGAAGTGAGCAGGGAGGTGAGAGACTGATGGGCAACAGGCGATCAGGGCCCACCAGTCCACAAGATAACAATTCAGATTAAAGATTGAAATTGATCAAAAGGCATTGATTCCCTCAAACCCAATTCCTACCAATCATAGAAGAGCAGATGGGAAGCCTCAGTAAGGTTTAAAAGCCTACCTCCCAAGAGCTTTGAGGAGGTTACTTTTTTTTTTTTTATTGTGGTACTGGGGATTGAACTCAGGGGCATTCTACCTCCAAGCTATACCTCCAGCCCTATTTTTTATTCTTTATTTTGAAACAGCGTCTCACTAAGTTGTGGAGTGCCTCACTAGGTAGTTGAGGCTGGCCGCAAACCCAGATCCTCCGGTCTCACCCTCCCAAATGTTGGTTACTCTTTTTTGAAGAACCCTCCTCCTAGTGTGTAGGGGAAGCTGCTTTTGTCTTCTATATTTCCTTGACTTAAAATAAGCTTTCATATTTCTATACCCTTCACTAGGCCTTGGACTTCATTCTTCGAAATCCACTCGACAAGAACCTTATAAGAGGAGACACCTCTGTTTCAACATTAGAAACTAGTACTTTCACACAAGAATGATGGTGTGGTAGAGTTGAGGAGACAATTCAGTCGAAGGATGCATTGGACAGTTGGTCAAATGTGTGTGTGCACATGCACACCTCTGTGTGGTGATAATAAAATAGCTGCCTTGAAGGATTTCAGCCCATCTTTTAGCACTTATCCTCTGTGTTGAGTTCATCTGCTCGCTAGAAATAGTAATCACCTGGTCATGTGTTACACCTTTATACTGTATTTGAATGGTTCTGATGATGGCTTTGCTAAATCCTTGAGAGCTGTGATTTTATCATAAACTGTGACATGCAATCTATATGAACTCCTCATAAAAACCTGACTATGAATATTTACCCCTCGGAGTAGCTAGGCTATTCTCCTTAGTTTAAAACTAGTATAAGCATATTATCACATTTAAAAAAGTATACAGATCCAATTTTAAAAACGCTGCAGCTGTTTTGATTTACAAACAGAGTTACATCCAGAAATACCCCTAAACTTTCCCTTAAGCAGCTCTTCCTTTCCAAATGTCTACTCCTCTTAACAGCAATATAAAAATTGTTTTTCTTCTCCCTTGGTTCTCCACAGTCTTTCTTCCTTGAGCTCAGTTTTGTTATGTAAAGCCCTGGGCACTGGAAGATGACCTGTATTCTGACTATAGCTCAGAGGCTTTGGGAGTTGGGCCTTCAGAATGTGTTGAAAATTTTTAATTAGTTGCCTTTGGAAGTCAGGATATCTTGAGTTAAAATTGAAATAGCTCAGGCTTCTTTGACAACCCCAAAGATCTGGAGACCCTAAACTTTCTTCCCAGATAACACTTTTCACTCTTAGGTTCAAAGCACTCCTTACACATTCTAATTAGCAGGCTTCAGAGGGGCCAGGCTGTATTTTGCTTTCCTTCCTCTATCAGTCACCTGGCTCAATCATAAATGATATACTCAAGGCTCTATGCTCCTTAATAGGCTGGGAGTGAGGGTGTCTATAAGCAGATGAGCGTAGATATTCATCAATTAAATGTTTTCATCACATACACTTCAACAAGTACTGACAGCATCCACTCCTTAACAATTTGTAGGATGGTGGAGGTGCTTGTGCTCAGTCCTCCTCTCTGACTCTGTGTAGCTGCACACACTAGTACTCTTTGGACTAAAGGATTCTTGAAGGAGAGGAGGGAAAGGCTGACACTTGGCTGTTTTCTATCTAAATCTGTCAAACCTCCTCCCCACATTGTGAAATTCTGCCTTACTCTTCCTTAACATGTTCATGCTATGTAGGTAGTATTGAGAACTCCATTATCCTAGAGGGTCTCCATAATTGAGAATTTTCTTTCTTTTTTTTAACCACATAATATATACTTATTTGCTCCAAAATTCAGTGTATATATTTTTTTTCTTCACAAGCTAGCCTCTGAGGCATTTTCCAGGATTAGTATTTGAGTGACCACGTTCTCATAAACAGTAGAAAGTTAAACTAAACCCCCAAAAACTCATGGCAAGGAAAGAGAAAAAAGCAAAAGCAAAGAGTTATAGCTTTTGACCTGGATTCTTATTAAGAGAAGTAGTAGAGAGATGGATAAGCACACAAGAGATACAAGGATGGGGATAGACAGCATAATACAAAATATGCATGCATAAAACGTTTCTGATGAGTCTTGGGCATAAGCACCAAAACTCAAGAATTTAAAGGTTTAGAATCTTAGGGATGTTTATTTATCAAGCTGCTTGAAGTTAATGGCTTCTAGATGCAGGTTCTCTTTTATTTTTTCAGAATTTGATCTCCTAGGCAACTATCTTATTACATTTACAATTCCCCATGTTGCCTAATTTTAAGGTATTTACAAATGTAAAATCATTGCTTTAGGATACATGCTTAGATTTTGTAATTTAAATATATATCAGATTTATTATAATGTAACCAAGTGTTGTTCCCTGAACTATTATGTTCTTGCTGCATAATCTAAGATGTCTTTTATTTATTTTTATTTTTAAACTGTAGTAAAATATATGTAACATAACATTTATCATCTTAGACATATTAAGGTATAACTCTGTACTGCTAAGTATTTTCACAGTGGCAAGCAACTAGTTTCTAGAATTCTCTTCAGGACAAATCTTT
>PVLC010004943.1:0-81002 GCA_004027655.1 Graphiurus murinus | reverse complement strand
GTAGGTGAAGATGTCTAACCCTACCCCTGAACACTCCAGACTACTGACATTTTTAAATAGCTCAACTTCTTGTTTTAAATTGTAGTTTCATGCATTTTCACTAATATTGCAGGAGCTGTCCAAGATCTGCTACAACACCTTCCAAACTGTTCATGACTCAACACTCCACATTCTTGGGGGGCATAGAAAAGACATGGCATAAGTATCTCTTGTGTGTGTATGGTACTGGGAATCAAACCTAGGAGCATTCTACTACTGAGGTACACCCCCAGGATTTTAATTTTGAAACAGGGTCTAAGATACTGCATGCTGTCCTTGAACCTGCAATTCTCCTGTCTCAGTCTACTAAGTGACTGGGATTATAGGCATGTACCACCAGGCCTGGCTCAGAAGCATCCTATTTAAATGGCTATGTTCTTCTTTATGAATCAACTACCAATACAGAAATGACTTGAAGAATACATGAAATTCCCTTTGTAAAAGCTAATTTGCTCATATATACAATGCTTGAAATATCTTTTGGTATTTATTAATTTTAAGAATATAGTAAAAGAGTTGATTTATGTTGCCACATGCCAGTCCTGAGTTGCCATGTCTCTCCATTGTTTCAATGAAGACATTGATAATGAATCACAGATTGATTATTGTGTCCTGATTCAGTCTCAAAATCCTTGTCCATGGTGCACTATTGCAGCCACTATGCCATGTGAGAAAAAAGCTATTTACTGGCTGTGACCTATTGAAACCTACTGCTGAATCAGGAGCTAAACATATTGTGAAAAAGCAAACACATTTTCCACACTGTTTCCAATTATACTGAAGAAACAAAATACACTGGAGTAACTGAAAAGTATATTCAAATACTATTCAAATGTGTTCTCTCTGTGGAAGAAGCAGAAGCAGTCACTGTATTTGGTTCTTTACCCTGATATTCAAGTATTCGCTAGAGTTCATGCTTATATTACTTAAATTTCAAAAAGAAACAGAACCAATAGGTTCTCCAGAGAAATATAACATGTCACACACACACACACACACACACACACACACACACACACACACACAAACGGAGTATGTTTATGGGATATTGGCTCATACCACTGTAGAGATTGAGACATCTCATGATCTTCTATGTGTCAGCTGGAGACTCAGGAAACCTGGTAGTAGAGTTCAATGTGAGTCAAAAGCCCACTGTTCATCAGGGAAGCAGTGATGTAAATCCCAGTCTGAGGGCCAGGGAATATAAGATAAAATATCCCAGCTCAAGTAATGAGGCAGAAAAAAAAGCAAATTCCTCCTCTTTCCTCTGCCTTTTTATCTATTCAGGCCCTCGATAGATTGGATGATGTCCAACCAAATTGTGGGAGGGCAATGTACTCTACTGAGTCCACTGATTCAGATTCCAATTTTCCTCAGAAATACCCTCATGGATACACCCAGAAACAACATTTAATCTGGGTGCCCCATGGCCGATATAAGTTGACACATAAAATTAACCACTGCCAGGCAGATGCCATTGATGGGCTCTTATAACCCTGGGTGCTATTGTTGTATCAGGGATCAGACAGTCCCTAGAACAATGGCTATCAACATTTAGATATACAAGAGTCACCTGAAGAACTCATTTTAAAATTCAGATTCCCTGGGTCTTACTACATGATTGCTACTCAAATAAATATAGATTTAAGCCCAGAAATTCAGATTTTTATAAAACCCGTTGATTCTCATATAGTCTGAGGAATGCACTTTGAAAAGTACTCTGTTGGAGGAATGGTCTCTAATGTAGGGTGTATATGCCTCTGTTACAGGAGACAGTCTTTTGGGGAGGGTGGAAAACGTTTTAGAACTTTAAATTATGTTTATTTTCACAAGGGAAAGTTCTTAAGCCTTGCCAGTAATTATCACCAGTGCCCTCATTGGGCATGAATGACAGTTTTGCCCTAGACGAAGCCTGAAGAATTCCAAGAAATTGAGTGGGAGTGGGAAATGATTTGAGTTTACCATCGCTGTGGTATAGTGGAGTGTGTTTTGCCAGGGAAAATTTATTTATGTATTCAGTGACCTAATAGGCAAGAGACTTCAGGAGATTTCTATGAAGAACACATGAATTGATGATAATGCCAAAGCAACATCCATAAGGGAACAAAAGAAAATGGCCATGTTGACTCTTGTCCTGATCATTAATAGCTCCTGGTCAGCTATTATAAGTGGTACATGCATTGACAATTTATTTTTTTACTGTGCTAGAATATTTAATTAAAATATCTGGTTTTATGCTGGGCATGGTTGCACACACTTGTAATCCCAGCATTTGGGAGGCTGAGACCGGAGGATCCAGGTTCGTGGCCAGCCTCAGTTACCTAGTGAGGCACTCCAGAACTTAGTGAGACCCTGTTTCAAAAAAAATGATAAAAAATAGGACTGGGGTATAGGTCAGAGATAGAATGCCTCTGGGTTCAATCCCCAGTACCATACAACACACACACACACACACACACACACACACACACACACACACACACACAAATTCCAAAAAGTATAAAATTAAAAGTAAGGTTAATTTTGCCCTTTCTCATGTTTCTCAGGTGTCCTTACAGAGACAGACTATGCATGTATAAGCATACCAGCTACTTGAGAAGCTGAGGCAGGAGGATTACTTGAGTCTAGCAGTTCAAGGTAAGCCTGGGAAACATAGTGAGACCCCCACCTCAATCAATCAATCAATGAAGATCAATCAATCAAAGACTTAGAAAGTGTGGCCACACCTCTCGCTTCCAGCCTTCATGATGTGAAAGCAAAACCTCGTGCTCTCTTTCTCTCTGCTTGCCGCTGCCATGCCCTGAGATCTGTGGTCCCTAGCCTCACATGGACAGAACTCCAAAATCTCCAAGGAAAACTGTGAGCAAAATAAATCTTCCTTCCACTAAGTTGCGTGGTTAGGTCTTTGGATTATAGCAGTGAGAATGCTGACCAAGACAGACCTTATGGTGAAATTAAGATGAAAGCACCCTTCGTCTAGGCCTCATATAAGTCAATAGTGTGCTCTTTGGTGCATTAGGAAGCAGAACAGAACATTTTTATATAGTAGCACAATGTGAATGAAGGGCTACCATCCTTTTGACACATCATTCCTAGTTAAAAGAAAAAAGAATTTGAGCTGGGCATGGTGGGGCATACCTACAACCCCAGTACTTGGGAGACCAAAACAGGAAGTTGGCTAACCTCAGTAATTTAGCAAGGCCCTCAGCAAATTAGTGAGGCCCTGATTCAAAATAAAAAAGTAAAGTAGGACTGGGTTCAATCTCTAGTACCAAAAATGAATAAATAGATAAATTTGATCCTTTAAGTAAAAGCCAAAAGTTATTACAGATTTTCAGACTCAAAGTGAAAAGGTCATTGAAACTCCTACAAATTTTAATTTCTAAACAAGTAAATATCAATCTCTATAATACACTGAAGCAAAAAGCTTCTGGAGACCTTATTCTTATTAAGAGGAAAAGATCCTGGAGGCCCAAAATACAACAGCCATAGTGGACCATGCCCAGCCATGACCTGGCCATTTCTTTGTGTGACCTCACAAGGACCCATTGTGAGGGAGTCTCAATCATCAGCAATAAAAGGTCCTGGCTATGGCTAGATTTTTGTCCACAAGTACAGGGAGATCTTGGTTGGTGACCTATTGGACTCAAAGATACCTCTTTGGTGGTTTGATGACTTTGGATCTAATTTGTTTGTTTGGGCTTTTGGCTTTGTTGTTGTTGTGTGTGTGTGTGTTACTCTTTGTTTGGGTTTGTTATTTTGTTGTATATTTATTTGTTGGCTTGTTGTTTGTTTTGTTTCTGTAGCTAGCATCATTAGTTGGTGTTGCAGCTTTCCAAGGACAGTGGAAAGAGAGAGTGGTGAGGCTAGGCCAGGCCTCTCAGCCCGCTCTCTCTGTGAGGATGCCCTCAAGGACCATTATCAGATTCTGTGGGACACTGGTCAGAGCAGCTTTGCCCAGGTCAAATTGGACAACCATATCTTCCCTGGAACCAAGGTAGCCATGAAGGTAGTGCCGAAGGACAGGTATACACTCTCCCTTGTTCAATCTGAAATGGATATATTGAGAACAATGTAGCACCCACTCAAATGCGGTCCAGGTGTTTCAGATTATAGACACTGCCTACTGTGTCTGTCTGGTGATGGAGCATGCATGTAGAGGGCACTGGCTCACTGACATATAGGAGGAGGAGGCCCAGCGGTTGTTCAATCAGATCCTACGCATGGTCCCATATGGTCCAGCTGTTTCAATTGTAGACACCACTGACTAAGTCTTTCTGGTGATGGAACACCTGTGCAGAGGGTGCTGGCTTATTGACGTAAGGGAGGTGGAGGTCTGGTAAGCTGTTCAAGCAGATTCTGTGCCTGGTCCAAATGTGATGCAGGTGTTTCGGACTGTAGACACTGCCGACAACATCTATCAGGTGATGAAGCACATGTGCAGAAGGCACTGGCTCATTGACTTAAGGGAGAAGGAGACCCAGTGCCTGTTCAAGCAGGTCCTGTGCATGGTCTAAAAGTGGTCCAGCTGTTTCAGATTGTAGATGCCGCTGAATATGTCTATCTGGTGATGGAGCACATGTGTGGAGAGCACTGGTTCACTGATGTATGAAAGGAAGAGACCCAGTGACTGTTTAAGCACATCTTTTGTGGGGTCTGAATGTGGGCTAGCTGTTTCAGATTGTAGGTTATGGAGCATGTGTGTGGAGGGCACTGGCTCACTGGTGTATGAGAGGAGGAGGCCCAGAGGCTGTTCACGCAGGTCCTGCATGCTGTCCAAATGTGGTCCAGGTGTTTCAGTTTGCAGACACCACTCCACTGACTATATCTATCTGGTGATGGAGCATGTGTGCGGGGGGCACTGGCTCACTGAGGTAAGGGAGAAGCAGGCCTGGTAGGTGTTCAAGCAGATCCTGTGTACGGTCCGAAAGTTGTCTAGCTGTTTCAGATTGTAGACACTACCGACTATGTCTATAAGGTGATGGAGCATGTGTGCAGAGGGCACCAGCTCACTGAGGTAAGGGAGAAGGAGGCCTGGTAGGTGTTGAAGCAGACCATGTGCATGATCTGAATGTGGTCCAGCTGTTTCAGATTGTAGACTTTGCTGACTATGTCTATATAGTGATGGAGCATGTGTGCAGAGGGCATTGGCTCTCTGACATATGGGAAGAGGAGGCCTGATGGCTGTTGAAGCAGATCCTGTGCACAGTCCCAATGTGGTCCAGCTGTTTCAGATTGTAAACTCTGGAGCACCTGTGTGGAGGCTACTGGTTCTCTAACTTACAGGAGGAGGATGTCTGGCTGCTGATCAAGCAAATCCTGTGTGGGGTCTGAACGTGGTCCAGTGTTTCAGATCATAAACACTGCTGAGTACATCTATCCAGTGATGGAGCACCTGTGAGGAGGGCACTGGCACACTGTCATATGGGAGGAGGAGACCCAACCACTGTTGAAACAGATCCTGTGCTCAGTCCAAATATTTTCCAGCTGTTTCAGATTGTAGACACCGCTGGCTATATCATGTGATGAAGCACATGTGCCGAGGGCACTGGCTTACTGGCATATGGTAAGAGGAGACTGGCAGCTGTTCAAGCAGATCCTATGTGCAATGTGGTACTGCCATTAGGAGGGCATCATGCCCAGAGACCTGAAGGCAGAGAACATCCTGCTGGACCAGTAAGACAATGTCAAAGTCATAGATTTCAGGCTGAGCCACAAGGTCACTTGGAGAGTAGAAGATGAAGGCATTCTGTGGCTGTCTCCAGATTTGCACCCCACAAAAGTATCAGTCCCCAAAGACCTGCCCTGGACCTAGCCAGCTAGATCCTGTGAAAAAGGAGAAGAGGTGCTGAGGAGTACTTAACATCAAAGTATCTCCATTGAGAGCAGACCACTTAGATGGACAATACCAACTCCCTATAGCCTGACATCAGCCAGCCCTGCTTGGACTTAGCGGCAGGAGGGACACACAAATTCTCTGGGGCTCTCTACAGGATTACAGTCACGAGGCCATCTGTAGCCTTCTAGACATGAGGGGACCCCTGTGCCCCCACCTGAAAGCAACCTCAGAGACTTTTCCCTGGGAAACTTCCCCATGCCCTGAGATGGTTATTAATACATTTCTGTTTCTTACAAATTTATAATAACATTGATGATCCTTTTTGTCTTCCCATTCTTTGACTGCATTGTTCTGCCCACTTGTAAACTGCAACACACCTCCAGTGCCCGCAGATAACAGTGGAGGCTGAACCTTGCTAAGGACTTTTGAGCAGAGCCTGAGTGAATCTAAAAGCTCAGACAAGTACACTGTCTGGAGATGACTTGTCAGGGCAGAAGTCATCCTGGGCAGCAACTGGGGCAGATGTTCTGTCTGGATTTCAATAGAAGTCTCCACAGAAATTATATCCAACAAAAAACTCACCTGTAAACAGAAATTGGTCAGCTCTAACTCAGAGGACTTACTAATATCTCCAGATGCAATATGAAGTCTGGCATGCAGGGTGTTCCTCCAACATTCTCTGAATCAACATGCGCCATAATCCCACATATAATAAAGCTCAAAGGAATTAGAAAGTTGGAAGTTTTAATCAGCTCTGCTGTTTTTATTTTCCCTTAATTTACTACTCAACTAAGCATGATCCCTACTGAAGGGTGGTTCCATCTATAGATTCAATCCTGCTTTCCATTGAGAATATACTATTTTTAACACCTCAACCAGGACATCTTCCAGAATTACAAGTTCTAGCTCAGGTTTGTCCAGTAGATAATCTAATCAGAAGACTAGTTAAAATATGGATTTATAGCCAGCCACTATCATTAATGATTAACCTCTACCAATTAGTTAATATCATCCTGATCAGTGTGATGGAAGAGCAATTTGAGAGGCAGGAAAGTGCAATGCAGAGTCAGGACGCAAATGCTAAGAGCCTCACTGCTGGGTTGAATCCAAGCTCTGCCGCTGACCTGTGTGACCTTGCGTGAGATATTTGCCTGCACGATCTTAGTCTGTTTCTGCTGCTGTAATAGAGGTATCTTTGACAGGACAATTTATAACAATAGATATTTATTTGCCAAAGTTTTGGAGACTTAAAAGTCCAAGATCAAGGACAGCAGATTTGGTATCCGAGAAGGGCTCTGTGCTTCAAGAAGAGTGCCTCTTGCTATATTGTCACTTGGTAGAAGAGGAGAATAGAAAGAGGTGCCAAACCAACTCCCTCCAGATCTTTTTATTTTTGTTGGCATTAGCGATTGAACTCAGGCATTCAACCTCTGAGCTACACTTCCAGCCCTATTTTATTTTGAAACAGGTTCTTGTTAAGTTGCTGAATCTGGCCTTGAAGAACCTGTAATCCTACTATCTCAGTCTCCCAAGTCCCCCAGCTTTTTTTTTTTTTAAGGACACTAAGCCCATTCACAAAGGCAGAGCCCTTATGACCTAATCACCTCTTAAGACCCTACATATTAATACTATTACATTGGGGGTTAAGCTTCAATATGAATTTTGGAGGGATACAAACATTCAGATAATAGTATGTAGACCCTGGATCCCCACATTCATGTTCTTCTCATACAAAATGCATTCATTCCATTCCAATAGCCCCCAAAGTCTTAACTAGTTCCACACTGACTTTAAGGTCTTAAGTCCAAAGTCTCATCTAAATATCATCTAGGTCAGAAATGAGTGAGAGCCAAGGTCCAATTTACTCTGAGGCAAATTCCTCTCCAGTTGTGAACCTATGAATTTAAACAAGTTATGGGCTTCCAAAAGATGATGGGACAGGCACAGGAGACATTACAAAAAAGAAAATTGGGAAGAAAGAAAGGGATAACTGGTCCCATGTAAATCCAAACCTAATGGAGCAAACATTAAATCTTATGGTTCTAAAAGAATCTTCTTTGACTCTGTATAGCGCCTTCTGGAGGCACTGCAGTAAGGGTCAGTACTGAGGGCTCTGGAAAGCCCAGTTCTCATGGGTTTCTGTCCATGCAGCAGTTCATATGGCTTGGAATCATTTGCCTCTGGCTCTCCCAGCTTACATTGCACATTTGTGGCTCTACAGTTCTGGATTCTTGGAGTGGCACTCCCCATGACTCTGTGGGATATTGCTCTGGTGGGGAGCTCCCTGTGTGGCCTTGACCATGCAACAGTTCTCTGCCTGATCCCTAAGGCTCTCTGGGGCCTTTTCTGAGACCTATCTAGAGGCAGCCATGCCCTCATGGCTGTGTACTTTGCATCTGTGCAGGAGACACCATGCACATGTTACCATGCATAGAGGCACTCTGGGCCCACTGGAGTCACATCTGGGATAGCCAAGTAGCACTGTGCCAGAATGTGGGGATCAGAGACCTCTGGTGGTTCATGGCGGTGAATACTGAGGTTTGATGGGTGTCAAACTGGAAGAAATCTCTCTTTTGATGCTGTACTGCCCTCAAAGGTTTGGTACTCTGGGCCTGAATTCAAAGTGGTAGCTTCCAATAATCTCCAAAATGCCTTTGGGCTCATTCTTCTCCTGCCTTGATGAATAGCATTTAGATTCTTTCCATACCATTGGTGTTCTCTCCAGAACAGTTCTCTCTCTCTCTCTCTCTCCCTCATTTTTTTTTTTTTTACAGATTGTGAGTTTTCTAACTCTAAGTTCTGCCTCCCTTTTAATTTTAAATCTCATCTGTAATTTGTTTCTCTCTTCTTGCATACTACAGTCAAGAGAAGCCATCCCATATTCTCAACAATTTGCTTGGAGATATCTTCTGCTGAATATCCTAATCTATCACTCTTAATTTCTGTCTTCTACAAAGCACTAGGATGTAAGGACAATTCAACCAGGCTCTTTCCATTCTCTTGGAAACTGGATGAGAGGCAGAATTTCCAAGAGAATGTTCCTAGTTTTCATCGAAGACCTTATTAGAAAGGCCTTTACATTTCAAATTTCTACTCAAATTCTGATCACATTTGCTTAATTTTTTATATTATTCTTGGTTATTTTTATGCTTTTATTGGTGCAATGTAATTTTATGTATCATAGTGAGATTCAAAGTGATACAAATGTAGGTGCACATATCATTTGTAGTATTTTCCACGTGCTCCTCCTCACTCTTCCCATGCATATTAGTGAGATTGATGGTGAACTTTTCTTGTATGAATGCAAACTTATTTGAACAGTTCCCTTCCTCAATCCTAGGTTCTCCCCTCCCCATCTATGTCTTCTAATCCCCTTCCACCATTCTACTATTTTCTCTCCTTATTTGACTGGAGTCCCTTTTGCTTCCTATCTTTGTCCTAGCATCCATATATGAGAGAAAACATATGACCCTTGACTTTTTCAGATCTCATTTAGCATATTATTTTTAGAGATCATTTCTATAGTTTGCTTAATCTTTAGGAAGACCAAGTCTCTCCTCTTTTCCAGAGTAGACCTTTAAGGTCCAGATTTCCTCATTATCTCATTCCAAAGATACATCCACATTTTTAGGTATCTACAATAGCAACACCTCATTTCTCAGTACCAATTGCTGTTTTAGTTCATACTGCTATAACAAAATAACATTATCTGGGTAATTAAAAAGTTATGTATTTTTCTCTCCCAGTCTCACAGGTTGGGAAGTTTAAGATCAAGGTGCTAGCAGATTTCATGTCTGGTGAGAGCTCACTGCCTACTTTTCAGATGGTACCTCCTGTGTCCTCACATGGTGGAAGGAGGAGCAGAAGAATCTGGCAGCTCTCTAAAGCCTTCTTTATAAGGTCATCAATCCCCCTCACCAGGGTGGAGCCCTCATGAGTTAAAACCCCAGCTCTTAATATACCACAATGGAGGTCCAATTTCAACATGAATTTTTTTGGGGGGCACAGATATTAAAACCATGTCATGCACTATGCTTCTGTTCCCTATCTGAATTGGAGGGCTGATAGCAATAAATAACATAATACATATACTGCACATAGACCAGTGCACAAATGGTGTATTCAATACAAATTTGTTCTCAAAGATACAGTTTATCCCATTGTATATGATCCTTTAAAGATTTCTGTTTTTTATTTTATATGGGCATATTTTATTATAATTTGTAAATAGATATACTGACTGTTGTTGTCTAAGGGGTGAATGAGTAAAATATTAGTAGTTTACTTTACAGCAGAGTCTGGTGAAATATCTATAATCCATTTTCCAGAAAATTCCTCTGAAAGTTCCCCAGATCTCCGGAAGTATATGCAGCTACCGAGATCAACCTCCACTGGGCAGGAGTAATAGTGAGGTAGGGACTGAGTATAAAAGCAAAAGCACAGCAGGGCATGGTGATGCATGCCTATAATTCCAGTACTTGGGAGACTGAGACAAGATCTCAGGTTTGAGCCCAGTCTCAGAAACTTAGAGAGACCCTGTTTCAAAATAAAAAATAAAATCAGGCTGGGAGTATAACTCAGGGGTAGAATGCCCCTGGGTTCAACCTCCAGTACCCCAACACAACACACACACACACACACACACACACACACACACACACACACACACCAGAGCAAATATATGTCTACAGGTCACCTTCAACTCTCCTCTTTACACATATCTTTTGTATATTAAGCATTCTGACCAATTTGTAACTTTATTCTGCTTCTTTTTGTTACTTTTTATTCTAGTTCTCATGACTGTTATGCCAAGATATTACCTGAAAGTTTTTTGGAAACGTGCCAGTTTGGATGAATGAGGTTCTGGAAACCCCCTATCGTACCCACTCTGTTTTCCTCTTCACCATGTACTCAGGCCTCTGCCCCAAGGCTTGTTTGTGAACATAGATGCTCCCTGAACCAGGCATGCCCAGGCCACATGTACAAACATGCACATACAATTTATTCCCTTTTCCACTCAACACAAGTAAGTAAAATGGCAGTTTTTTAAAACACTATTTCTGAGAAGAACATAAAAGGACATGAGCAAAGGAACACCAGACTATCAAAGTAGATGGGAATGTCCAGTATTTTTTCCAGTCATCGTTTAATGAAGACACAATCTTCTCTTCTCAATCTGTTTTTGCAAGCTACTGGGCACTGTGGCTTCAGGTTGGATCCTCTGTTCCTACCTAGTGCCTATTTTCTAGTTGTCGTTGACCATATGTCAGAGTCTAGACTGCAGACTTTCCCTTAATTGCCTACATATTCTGACTACACCTTAAGGGATCATATTTAGAATTAGACTAACTTCTCAATGTCCCTCAAACTGTTTCTCCTTATCTTTCAAAACAGATTTGTCCCTCCAAATTTGTTTTACTCATTTCTAGGCACATCATTCTTATTTGCTTATGATCTGTTCTTAGACATCTCCCCTAAATACTCTCAGCTAATACAAAAACTATTGGCTTCCTAGCACACCTCAAATCCCTCCTTTCCTGACTTTATAGAACAAGGAAAGAAGAAACCTTTGGTGCATCTCAAATCACATCCCATAGCTGGCTGTCTATTTGAAGAAATGTCTTCATGTAGGGTGACTTCATCTGGAGAAGGGCCTTCAAGGGACTTTTCTGGAAGGCATTTCTTTCTAGAATTGTTAAGTGATATATAAAACCATTCTAAATATTTTAATACCATATCCATTATTGAATCATCGCATCTCAGGTTAGGAAAAGAGTTGACCTTCTACTTTCATCCAACATGTGAATCCTCTCCGAGCACTCTGGTGAATGATGGTCCATATGTCAAAACATCTCACTTGGTGGTGGCCTCAGTACCTCTCTAGGCATCTCATTTCTCAAAGTCAACTATCTTCAATTTATTTTAGAATCAGCACCATAAAACACAGCCTTGATTTTAAGACAGCACAGCAAGCTGGGCATGGTGGCGCACGCTTGTAATCCCAGCATTTGGATTTGGGAGGCTGAGAACCTGGGAGGATCCAGGTTCGCGGCCAGCCTCAGCTACCTAGTGAGGCACTCCGCAACTTAGTGAGACCCTGTTTCAAAATAAAGAATAAAAAAAAATAGGGCTGGGGGTATAGCTCGGAGGTAGAATGCCCCTGAGTTCAATCCCCAGTTCCACCAAAAAAAAAAAAAAAAAGACAGCACAGCAAAGTATAAAAAAAAATTAAGGTTGAACTAGTGATAAATTTGGAACATGATCACACTCTTTGGGTGCACTGGAAGCATATATTGAACATATCCAGGTTACTGAGGCTTAACATTTGATTAATATGTGTGCTTGGCTACTTTCTCCTCAAAGTGAATATTGAAAAGGTAATGTTCTTTGAAGCAGATGAGCTGGTATTGGAAAATGTGTAGTTTCTAAAATGGTTGAAGTCCAGAGAGGACAGAGAGCTCTGGTGCTTTAAGATCTAAACTTTTTTTCCCAAGTAGTATAAGATATACTAAGTTTAAAGCTGGTATAATTTATTGGCTCCATATTGGTTCAGACAATAGACTTGTTGTCATGTAAAATGCAAGCATAAATTAACTTTCCTTTAGGACATGGGAGGTGGATGGAGAATGCTTGTTGGCAGGGTTGATTATGTTATTTTAAACACATGGATACTTGTACTTTAGTGTTTTTCATTGCTTTGATACCATTTTCATCTTCATATCATGTCTTAGTCTCTGGGGAATCTTGTCATTCAGATGATATTTCAAAGACCTCTAATCTCATTTAGCATTATATTCTCTAGTTTCATCCATTTTCCATGAAATTATAACATAATTTCATGTTCTTCTTTATTATTAAGTAGGGTTCCATTATGTATATGTTCCATAATTTCATAGTCTATTCACTTGTTTATGGACACCTAGGCTGTTTCTGTAATTTGACTCCTGTGGATTATGCTGCTATTAATGTGGATATACATGTAATCACTGTAATATTCTAGCTTCAATTCTTTTGGAAAGATACTCAGGAGTGATATAGCTGGATCATATGGTAAACACATAGATATTTGTGTTTTTCTGTTTTTTATTGCTTTGGTATTGTTTTCATCTTCACTTCTTGTGTTAGTTTCTGGGGAATCCTGTCATTTGAATGATTCCTCAAAGACCTTTATCAGTCCTTGCCTTATTCTTCAGATTCCACTTGCCCCAAATTCTCATGCTGAGTTCCAGTTTTGGCCTGATCTACCAGGATAGACTCCTTTATTGATTTTTCATTCTGCACAGAACCTGATGATATAGAGAACACAGTCAAGGCTTTAGCACATCTTGCAACCAAGGACTGAAGGCAGATGACATTTTTTTTTTTTTTTTTTGCAGTACTAGGGATTGAACTCAGAGGCATTCTACCTTTGAGCTAAACCCCCAGCCCTATTTTTTATTCTTTATTTTGAAACCAAGTCTCCCTAAGTTGTGGAGTGCCTCACTAGGTAGCTGAGGCTGGCCGCGAACCCGGATCCTCTGGTCTCAGCCTCCCGAATGCTGGGATTACAAGCGTGCGCCACCACGCCCGGCCAGATGACGTTTTTTAAAATAAGGAATTTGGACACAATTATGCATTTTGTCAAATGCTCTAGGTGAGTTAGGAGTCAAGGACACTCAAGAGTAGATAAAATTGTACTGTTTTGTTGTAAAATTGTCTTTCACTGGTCAAATAGTACAGAAGGACATGCCAAGTCTCTTTATGGTAGACAAAATAATGTCTCCTCCTGCCTACCACCCCAAGATGCCAGTGCTCTAATCCTCCAAACCTTGAAATGTTGGCTTTGATTGCAGATATGGAAAGTACAGAACAGGGCATAAGGAGATTATTCTGGATTATTCATATGGGTCCAATCCAATCAAACAAGTGTTTAAAAGCAGAGAACCTTTCCTAGCTGTGGTCAGAGGACAATGTTACCATGGAATAAGAGTCAGAGAGAGATTCAACTTCTGGCTTTGAAGATATAGGAAAGGGGCTATGTGCCAAGTAATTTAGGTTTCCATAAATTAGTAAAGGCAAGAAACATATTAATCTCTTGAGACTCCAGAAAGATCTCAGGTCTGCTGACACATTGCCTCAGCAGAATGAGGCTCACGTCAGACTTCTGACCTATAGTAAAATAATGAATTTGTGTTGTTTTAAGCCACTAGTTTTGTAGTAATTTGTTATCAGCAATAGAAAGCCAGGAACTGTATTTCAAAGACTGCTTTTTATCTTGAAAATGTGGTCATTATGTTCTGTACTGGGAAGGACTTGCAGCAAAGTCAAAGGTCACCCACTCATATAAAGTTAAGGGTCTTCGGGCAATAAGAGAGTCTAAGTGTTCAGATTGCAATTTATCTTGGAATCATAGAGTGAGAATGACTGACACTTCTGTGAAGTCTCAGAACACTTTGTCAATCCTGCAATTAAATATTGGTTTCTGCATCCACAAATGACCTTTCCAAAATACTACCTGGATGGAACTCTTCACCTTAAAGTCCCTTAGTTGATCTTCTTTCCCTTCAGTAAAACCCAAGATTCTTAGCATATAAGATTTATAAGATTATCTAAGGCATAGTCTCTGCCTACTCCTCCAGCCTTCCCTTTTACTATTTCCTATGCAAGACTTGCCACTGCCTGGTCATTCTCAGAAAGTACCTTGCCCTTTTTGACCTCCATCCATTGTGCATACCATGCCAGTCACCTTCCGCCCATACCTTGTTCATGATTCAGGACAGGTGTTATTTTTTGTGTGGATATTTTATTGTTATTGTTTAGCCAATTTCCATATTCCTTGATCCTTTGAACTCCCATTCATTACTCACCTTGACCTCCATATTAGCATTTAATCATACAGTGTTACAATGCATTATGCATCTATATTTCTTTATGGAGCAGACAAACACCTTTCATCTCTAACCTTAGTGACCACCATGGTACCTGGGAAGTACTCAACAAGTACCTGATAAATGAAGGAATGCATCATAAACTCACTGTCTTCAAAAACTTTGCAGCCTCCATTAGAATCAAGAGTTTGCTTGGTTTTTAAGAAAGTACAGTACATTCTTTTAATACTTTAGTAGTGGCTTGGGAGTTCCTAATTCTTTTCCCCCCTTTTTCAAAGGCTATTTCCCCTAGTTTGACTGATTCAGAAAGTACAGGACAAAAAAAAAAAAAAGAAAAATTTGGAGCAAGAATTTCTAACATGGGATCCAGGTATTCCCTAGGAATTTCATGAATGGGCTTCATGGAACTCTGTGAACTGCCTGAAATATATGTATTACTTGTCTGTATTTATGTTTCTAAGAGTCAGAGCTTTTATAGTATTCTCAAGTAAGAGTTATCCAGGGATTCTGTTCTAACAAGGCATGGTGCAGCTGAGGGGAAATAGTAAGATTTCCCTTGACCTTAGGTAGCTCCAGTTTAATTTCAAGCTTCTCCATTTGGGGAGTTTTTAATCACCACATTTGTACCCAAAGAATGAGATTTTTTCTGTTCTTGATTACTAGGCAGTTTACAAATGCAGCTTCACTGGGGTGGTGGTCCAGGTTGGTATTTCTTTCCTCTTAACAGTGGAGGATGTTTCTTCTGGTAAACATGTGGGATAGAAGGATCAGGGTGGCTTAAACACCATGACTTGCATTGGATTTTACATTTTCTTAGGATTGACAAGGCACTTGGAAGGTCACGTTGCTTCATTACCTACTTTGAAGAAACATGTCGGATAATTTTAAGAATTGTACTAAATTATATCCCATCTATAAGTATACTTCCCCTATCCTTGAGAAAATGGTTGGCTAATCCTAACCAGGGCATTCCACATATATAGAGCCAGTTGAAGGGAAAGCAGAGAGCAGTTACTTGGAAAATATATGGTGCCTTCCCTTTTCCATCAAGCTTAATGAAGTGGAGAGACAAACATGTAACCATGAACTTAAATCCTTTGGTTAAACAATGAGTGGTCTTCCAAAGCTGGGAAGCTGGGCATATGGTGTGTTCTCCAAACTAGCAGTATACTTGCCTGCAGAAGCTCTTCTGCAAATGAGCCACAAAGTTGCAAATTTGTGCAAAACATTGGAAAAAGAGCAAAAAGGTAACAAAATATCTCCTCCTGGAGGTCAATATCTATGTCTCCATGAACTCATCTGGTCATGGGGAATTTTTCCTTGGAGAGTGATAATTTTCTGAGTGCTACACCCAAAGCTCCTCTACCACTGTCAAAATTGTGAGGCCAGAGCAAGAGGAGACTGGCCTCTGCACCTCAGTTACCATTTGCCTGCAGTGAATGCTGCATTCATGATTTGGGTGTTATAAGAAGCAAGAGCAATTGAGCGTGGTGGCGCATGCTTGTAATCCCAGTACTTGGGAGGTTGAGATCAGAGGATCCGGGTTCAAGGCCAGCCTCAGCTACTTAGTGAGGCCTTCCGCAATTTAGTGTGACCCTGTTTTGAAATAAAGAATAAAAAATAGGGCAGGGGTTGTAGCTTGGAGGTAGACTGCCCCTGGGTACCATCCCCAGTACTGCAAACAAACAAACAAAAGAAGCAAGAGCCAATCCAATCACTTGATTCCATTGCATTCATTTAGTCATTCAAATGTCAGTTACATGTTTAGAGCATCTGCAGTGAAACAAGTATTGTACTAAGAACTGAGATTCTCCCAGATACATGTCTACAAGGAGTTCAGGTATTCAACAGAAAAAAGCCAGTGATTGTCTTTTGCCTTTGTTAATCCTGTGGAATATTAACTCTACATAGTAGAATACTGTTGGAAGCCTTGTTAGTCATCAGCTTTGAGGGCACCTCCCTCCATCTTGGGAGGGGCACAAACTATCCACCCAAATGGAGATTTCTGCATGGAGACAAATCTCCAAGGACCAAATGAGATGGATAAGCACAGACCCTGACTCTTTTTTTATGGAGTTAGGACTTTCTTTGAGTTATGTTGATACCTAATCTTAGTGTTGCCTCCCTTAGACAATCCTATACAATTTTACCTTTGTTATCACCATTGATTAATATTTGGATCTGACTTAGAGTCAATTTTAACATGACTGACAATGGTCCTTCTATTACTGTAGTTAACATAATGTGTACATAATTAACTACACATGTAACATTATCTCCTTTAGGTTCTTTCCCTATCCTCATTCTATACCATCTCTCTCAGGCCTTTTTTTTTTTTATTTGCTGAACTGGGGATTGAACCCAGGGGCATTCTATCTCCGAGCTACTCTCCCAGTCCTATTTTTTATTCTTTATTTTGAAACAGGGTCTCACTAAGTTGTGGAGGGCCTCTCTAAGTAGCTGAGGCTGGCCGCGAACCCGGATCCTCTGATCTCAGCCTCCCAAGTACTGGGATTACAAGCGTGCGCCACCACACCTGGCTACTTTTTGATGTTGAGTTTAAGAAATTTTTCCTATCCAATAAAGGTCTTGAAGTTGCTTGTACATTATAATTTCATTAATAAATCAAGGAAATAAAGGGAATTCTAACTTCATCAACAAATCAAGTAAAAATTACAAATCTTTTTGGAGGTCTCTGTGCCACTTACTATGCGTAATGCTTATGTATTTAGAAGAAAACAAAACAGTTATATATATATATGTATATATATATAACAAAACTGTTATATATATAACTGTTTTGTTTTCTTCTAAATACATAAGCATTACATTTTATTTATTCTGTTATAAATACATATATATTCTTATATGTATTTATACATATATATTCTTATATGTATTTATAATAGAGGAAAATATCAGTAAGGATAAAGGCTAATAAATTTCTACCCTTCAGTGGTAGACCTTGATTGACACTTATGAATCCAGATAAAGAATAAGGTGGCTCTTTTCTGTACTAGGATAGTGTCTAGTGTTTGCATTTATTATCAGACCACATTATAATTATTAGTATTCTTGCTTGTCTAACTATAAGCTTCTTGATGACCGGGAATATTTTTATCTTGCATTACTACTTTACATTGCATCGCTATTTTACTTTTTATCACTACTGATTAAATATTTTTGTCTAAAAAAATAAATACCTCAGACCTGCTAACTATAAAAGGGAATTTATTGGTTAAAATATAAAAAATGTTCTGGCTCCAAGTAGGCCTAGGTCTGGAGAGTTGTATTATTTTTACCAGCACTTCCTCCTTTGTTCTCTGTTTCTCATGCAGATGCACATTAACTACAGTTTCTCTTATAGAAGAAGTCTTCCTCCATACATATGGGGAAGATGGCTGCATGCACCTGCATTGTTCTTTTGATGGAAAAGTTAGGTTTTTTTTTTTTTTCTGAGAGATTATTTCCAGAGATAAATCATCTATGGTTTCCTGCTTTCCTTCACTCCATTCAAACCATACAGTCTTGTCTCCTTCCAAAATTCAGCTTGAATTCTTTTTTTCTAAGATAACTCATCAGTTCATTGCAACCATGAACAACTTCTCCACCATTAGATTCATAGTTGATTCTTTTTGTTTGTTTGTTTGTTTGTTTTGGGACCTTAATTGTGTTTGTTGTTTTTTGTGGTGCTTGGATTTGAACCCAGGGACATTCTACCTCTGAGCTATACCTGAAGCCCTATTTTATTTATTTTTTATTTTTTCCAGTACTGGGGATTGAACTCAGGGGCATTCTACCTCCAAGCTATACCCCCAGCCCTATTTTTTATTCTTTATTTGGAAACAGGGTCTCACTAAGTTGTGGAGTGCCTCACTACGTAAGCTGAGTCTGGCCGCGAACCCGGATCCTCCGGTCTCAGCCTCCCAAATGCTGTTATTTTTTTATTTTGAAACAGAGTCTTGCTAAGTTGCTGAGGGCCTTGCTAAATTGCTAAGGCTGGCCTGGAAACTGTAATCCACGTGTCTTGACCGCCAAAGTGCTGGGATTACATACGCGTACTACCATACCTTGCTGGACCTTAACTTAAGAATGGGTAATTGGCTTACAGTTTTTCCATATTGTTCTCTTCCATTGTGTGTGTGTGACTGGAGATTGAACCCAGGGGTGTCCTACCTCTGAGCTACTCCCCTAGTCATTTTTATTTTTTGGTTTGAAATAGGGTCTCACTAGGTTGCTGAGAGTCTCACTATATTACTGAAGCTAGCCTCCAACCTGAGATATTTGGTTCTCCTGTCTCAGCCTCCCAAGTACTGGGATTACAAATGTGTTCCACCATGCTGGGGTATTCTCTTGCTTTGAAATCTGACTTCTCTTTAACTTTTAACATACTTAAGAGACCATCACTAAATACTTAATTTGACTTCTTAGAAAGAACTATATGCTGTAGCAATTTCTCTCAATGTATTTCTTTAATCTTAATATTTAAGATTTGGGGAAGAATGCACTCTGTATGTTTCTTACTTTCTTTTCCATGGTGGTAAAAAGCACTGTGGGATAGTGATATGAATTAAGCTAATGAGTTTTCTTCTTACTAGGTAGTGAGGAAATGATTCATCCTCTTTGACCTGTATTCCTTCACATATAAAATACAGATAACAGAACCTTCTACTTCAGGCTTTTGCAATTCTGAATTAAATCACATTTTATTTAATTGCCTCCATTATTTTGACTGCTGTATTTTGTCAGCAAGGAAAGGTGGATGCTGTCCAGGGTGCTGAACAAAGCCCTACAACACCTGGGCTAGGGAATCTGACTTCTAACAGGCACTGTGGGCAGATCTGGTTCAAGACTAAATGGATGACCATCAGATATAAAATATAAGTGGTATAAAATGACCTTTTATTTTCCATATATTTCAAATAATTTCTATAATTTTTCACTCATTCAATTAGCCAGCAAATATTTATTTGTTGCTAAGAATAAGTAGGACAAGATGTCTGTCTTACTTCTCCTCAATGGAGATTGGAGTAATGCTATATATTTATCTGTGAGATTCACATGGTGATCTTGTTAAAATAAAAACTATAGGATCCCATTCCCCAAAATTTCTTAATCCTCCAGCTGCACATATCCTATGTGACCTTTGGATCACCCTTTGAACTGCATATATGTAAAAATTCCATGAAGTATAATAATTATCTTGGGGAGATAATGGGAATAATCAATTTGATTTTATTAAAGGTGTGGATTAATGGCATTAGGGAAGAAATTTTCCACCTAACAATGCCAGAGTCACTCCATGATGGGTTAGAAAAGTGTCCAAAAAGCCATGGAGGAAGTGAATTTCCTTGAATAAAGGTGCAAGACCAAAGTTATAAGACTAGGATCATATCAACAGCTGTATTGTCAACCAGAAGTAATAACGAGGGAATCCCTGAATTATTTTTGCTGTATTTCCTAACATAGAATTTAGCCTTGTGAAACCTGCAAGTAAGCTGAGCCTTGCATTCCTCCAGTAGTTGGGAAATCAAAGGTCCAACCAGAGATTTTTCTGACTCAACATATTGATTCTGCCAAAGTCCTTAAGTTTATCAGTTGAAATTTGAGAGGCCTTTAACTACTGTATTGCTCTCTGGTGTTCCTATAGTTATCTCCAAGATCTAGCAGTCTTACAAGCTATCTCTGAAAAAAGGAAGCTATAGGCATCCTATATTTTCAATAGTGTTTTCAGATGTGCATTGCTTTACCTAAATATAGGTCTCTCAATCATTTTCCTAGTTCAGCACACCTGTCTCTCTCTGTAGCCTCTTTTTTGAGAACATCCTGTTGGCTTCTTGACTTTTGGGCCCTAAATTTCTATGGAGTATTCTTTATTCTGTCCATCAAGAAACAGTCCTATACATAAGAAATGTTCTAGGATTTTTCTCCCTTCTAGATACACTTTCTTAAAACAGAAATGAACACTGCCTTTTTCTTGCTATAGGAAAAGAACATCAAGTTACACTTCTGTTGTAGAAATAATTAGTGTATAGTTTAAATTATTTTATTGGTACATTGCAATTATATATTATGATGAGGTTAAAAACCTACATGCATACATCTCTTTGTGTATTTCCCTCTGCATGCCTCCCTACTTCCCATTCCTTCCTCCCTACACAAGTTACTGAGATTGGTAATAATACCTTCACATATTGTCATATAAAACACTATAGAAACATGTCTCCCAACAATAGACTTTCTCCCTAAGTGCTTCATATCTGCTTGCTTATATCCATCAATCTCAGTAGTTTAGTAGATTTTGCTAAATGAATATTTAAAATTTTAACAGTTTTTATGGTTCACTTCACTGTCTACATGACTCCCTCTTAGTATGCCAAGAGGTAATGTAAAAGTACATAATCTGTAAATTAGACTCCAGTCACAAATGGAATCTGATTTATCACCTTTCTAGGCACTAAAAATGTAATATCCATGTAATCCTAGGCTCCAATGTGATTATAGCCACCAATTAAACAAACCAACATTTTCTTTGTGACATTGCCTACAGAAATGCCACTTAATAACTTGTATATTGCTAAAGACAATTGGAAAATGAATTTTTAAAAATTAAATGGTACAATATTATGGGGTAGGGTTTTCTTTTACAGAGCCTGAACAGAGGCACTTTGGAATGCATGAATTTATTTTTAAGGGAGCTGAGATAAGAAACAAGCCCCACAACACCCTTGACTCCTAAGAGTCCTCTGAGTTAGATCCTAGCTCCTTTTTTCAGAGATCAGTCAGGTTCTTTCCTCTCCTCTTTCTTGTATGCAAGCAAATATTTACCCAAATAAGGACAAACAGAGATTATGTACTCAGAGCTTGCTATATAGCAAGGGAATCAGCCACTGTCACTTGTGTTTTACAGAGATTCAAAGGGAGGAAGAATAGCAGAAAGGCTTTATGAGGAAAAAAAGAGAGAGATGGATGGCTTCAGGCTTGCTATGATTAGAGGTTGCTGGCATGAGGAAGCTGGAGGTGAGTGAAATAGAGGTGGAATACCTTACATGATTGAGTCAGAAAGCCTATTTGGCTTCTCTGATTGGTTTTGTTTTGGAAGAAGGGCCCAAAATACAGAATCCATTGGCTTAGAATCCCAATATGGGATAATCACTGTAGAAGCTCTGGTTTGGTTTCTGGAGCTGGAGGTTACAAAGTTTGGGGGTCAGACTTCTATTGTCTTATATAATCTGGCCATTGTCTTTTTGTATTTTCAGGCTGTTTATTGCCTCTTTTGATTATTTTATCTCTTGTGAGAGGTTGATTAATTCATTGATAGCTAGAGATTCAGATTTTTTTTTTCTTTTTTTTTTTTTTTTTTGAGGTACTGGGGATGGAACCCAGGGGCATTCTACCTTCCAGCTACTCCCCCAGCCCTATTTTTTATTCTTTATTTTGAAACAGGGTCTCACTAAGTTGCGGAGGGCCTCACTAAGTAGTTGTCTCCATACTCAATAGCATCATGATACTCTCTTGACTTTTTTATTGCTATATAACCATGGCAATCATCTCAAGAGCCAGCAATTGTGTAGACGATTTTAAGCCTCTGGATAGAATTTAATGATACAGCACCATGACCACCATGAGAAATTACAACAGTTACTAATCTCTGTATGAGATTTTGGAACTAGGAACCTCAACTGCCCAACCCAGGCCAAGAGAACATACTTATTAGGCCATAAATTATAGCCTGTCATACTTTGTTATATCAATCCAGATACAGAAAAAAAAGTATTAACTATGGAACAGATACTGATGGCTAGTCAATAAGAAATCTGGAGCACTATGACTACCCGTCAATACTTTTGCCAATGAGTTTAGACTAATCTCTCTGACATCTAGGGAAGAGGTGGTTTCTGCCAGAGTTACTAATACATTTATCACAGTCCTTTTATTTGCACAATTATTACTGATAGAAACTATGATCCTATTGTCTGCATAAAGAATAATATAGTATCCCCCCCTCCCCCCAGTTAGAGTGCCTGAGTAATCAAGAATGGACTTCATTTTGGAGCTCTTATCTGAGCTGAAATTTCAGTCTTGGTAATTTATAGAATTAGGAATTCTTTTGCAGACAAGTGTCAGAATATGAAGGAGCATGAGTTATTGGTCTGAGGCAAATAAGACCAACCATCCTGACTGCAAAAGAAGCATTATCCTTCGAGGAATATCATGATTGTTCATGTAGCTGGGATAGAGACATATATGTATCTCCTCTCTTGGCCTCTTAGAGTTGGCAATTATTTGGCCTATCACCTAGCTAGGAAGGTTATTGAATTGCCTGAAGTCTGATTAATGAATTGTAATTTTATTTTTCTGGGAGAGAGGGACACTTTCAAAATCACAGGTTAATTAGTTTAATTAGCATTATTTTTCCACATAGGTGCAAGAGGAAATGAGATTAGCTGTAATTCCCTATGGTCTCATTTGGTGAGACTGAAATTTCCCAGAGGTTTTCGTTTTCATCACATGGTTCTGTGGATCAATTACATATGAACAGTTAGTAAGATCAGCTACTATTTGTAATAAGTGAAGAATAACTTTAGAATGAGTATTCTGACCTCACAATGATAATAAAGAGGGATGAATAAGGAAAAGGGGCTATTATATGTGTATAAAAACTAGGTATAGAAAATGGAAAATATATATTATGAACAAGCAATTGAAAGAACCAAAATAGTAAATCTTTTTTTTTTTTTTTTTTTTTTAGGGGAGAGCTTTCCTCTGTCTGGTTACTAGCCTATTCTGAAGGTTTTGGGTCAGCTGCATGCTTCTGGAGAGTGACTACTTCTAAAGGACCTGTGATAATCCTTGGTTTGAAAAACCCTCTTGGAGCCAGAAATGGTGGCACATGTACTGTACTCTGAGTACTTGGAGGCTGAGACAGGAGAATTACAGTTTTGAGGACAGTCTCAACAATGTAGTGAGATTCTCAGCAACCTAGTGAGACCTTGCTTCAAAAAGTAAACAAATTAAATAAATCAAAAGGGTTGGAGGTGGAGCTCAGAGGTAGAATGCCCCTGGGTTCAATCTCTAGTATAAAAAAAAATCTCTTAGGGTAGCCTTCTAATTGTGTCAAATTTAGCACTGCTTCTTTACTTATAAAATAGGAACTCAAAATGGAATCCCTGGAGTTTTATGGTTGTAGTTGCTATTAAAGATACTGTTTAACAAGGTCCTTTCCAATGAAATTCAAAAGTATTTTTCTTTGATGTGTCTTCAAGTAGACAAAATTGTTTTGTTTATTATCACAAAGAGGCCAGATGTTGTGGGAAGGCAGTCTTAAATATAAGTCCCTTGTAAGTTTTTTATATATTTGTATGCAGAAGGTCAGAGTTTAGTATCACAGATGAAGTCCCAAAATATATCTAGGCATGGTGGTGCACACTTGTTATCCCAGTACTTGGGAGGCTGAAACAGGAGGATAACAGGTTCAAAGCCAGCCTCAGTAACTCAGGGAAGCTCCCATCAACTTAGCAAGACCCTGTTTCCAATTAAAAAATAAAATAGGGTTAGAGGTGTAGCTCAGAGGTAGAGCACCTCTGGGTTCAATCTCCAGCATCATGAAAAAAAAAGAAAGAAAGGAAGGAAGGAAGGAAGGAAGGAAGGAAGGAAGGAAGGAAGGAAAGAAGGAATGAAGGAAGAAATCCCAAAGACCAATTCACAAAGTGGCAACTGATGTGCCTTCAAGAGAGTGGACCATGTAGCCATAGGAGCTGATAGAAGTACCTTTGGTCAAAGTATTCAAGTATTTCTGAGCATTTTGCTAATATTAATGTAAGGATGCCATCAGTTCTTTCAAACTTAAAATTGTGGATGGTAAGAAAAATGTGATTTTTGAGTAAGAGGTATCATATTACAGAGTTCTTTTCTAAATACCATAAAGTGTATTCTTCAGACACTTGATATAAAAATTGGTCAGCTCAAGGTTGAAAACACAAAATCAAGTAGCTTTTTAGTAACTATTATTTGTAGCATTTTGGCAAGGAAGTACATCAGCCCATCCAAAGTAAACACACAATCACTAAAACATTTAAATGTATTGGAGGGCCATCCATCTAAAGATATTCAAAAGAGTTTCCAGGCTTTGATTTCTGGTCCTGTCCCATCTTGACAGTTTCTCCAGGATTGTACTGTTGTAGGTAACTCATGATTCTGAAAGAACCTCAACTCTCTTTTTAAAGTTTCTCTACCAGCACTGATTTAATACACTACATGATATGTCTATATCATTAGTAGTTTAATGGAGAAAGTTAATACCATTTGAAATCATCTGGTACAGTAAAGAAGTTATCTTGGGAGAGCCAAAGATGATCAGACTAAAGGGTACACTCAGATTTTTTCAATTCTTTTAAAACTCAGGGGTTCAACATTGATATTCAAAGGATTTTTTTAATCATTTCAGAGATTTACCCATCAAGGGCATGGATAGAATCATAACCTCAGTTAAGCTGCTCATTTATCATAATGATTGCATTTCTGTAGCTTCCAATATGTAGAGGATGGGAAAATTTCTCAATAGTTTTTTAGAGTTGAGGAAAATGAATCAGAAAGAGAAAGATAATATCAGCTGTGATCAGATGTTCCAACTTCATATTACATAAACAATCAAAATTGGATGGACAGCAATTCTCCCACACTTCTTCACAATCAAAACTTCTGGTTTTAAAGTTCTTGGAAATAGATTGTAAAAACTTCTTCCCTAATAAGTAATTCTTTGTTCACTCTTTATTCCTTTATTATTTCAATTATTTATTGAACACTTATTGCTTATTCAGTATTAGGTATGTATTGAATATATAGTATAATATTTGGAAGCTTATAAGCCAACTGGAAAGAGAAAAAGAATCGTATATACTCACAGTAGCCAAGTAAAAGGACAGGAGGCTTATAATTACATGCCTAATGAATAGTTCAGTCATTGTCTGGTTTTGGTTTAAGTGTCTTATGGTTCACTATTCAATGGAGATAACATTGCCTACATCACTGTATTTCTATGCCTATGTGAGCTATCATACAACCAAGTACTTTATATTCTATATGGTATGGTCAAACATTTTTATCACTATCTGGAAGCATGGGAGGGTAAATGGCTCTGCCAAATTTTTCTATACTTCCAATGAGAAATTATTACTATGAAAATCTTTGAAATTGCCCAACTGAAGCCGGGCGTGGTGGTGCACGCTTGTAATCCCAGCATTCGGGAGGCTGAGACCAGAGGATCCGGGTTCGCGGCCAGCCTCAGCTACCTAGTGAGGCATTCCACAACTTAGTGAGACCCGGTTTCGAAATAAAGAGTAAAAAATAGGGCTGGGGGTGTAGCTCAAAGGTAGAACACCTCTGAGTTCAATCCCTAGTACCACAAAAAAAAAAGAAAAAGAAAAAGAAAAAGAAATTGCCCAACTGAAAACTGGAGAGAAAACTATGGCAGCAAATACAGAATTTTTTGAATCAGCGAAGGCAATAAACCTAACCTCCCCAAACTTCCAATACAAATAAAAAGTCAGTGAGATTCTACACTTTTCTTTAAGTATTTTGAAGGAAAATGCATTATTTAAAGGCTTTCCACGAAATCAAAGTTAATTGGTTCCTTTAAAAAGCCTGTTATGTGAAGTGGTGGATGGTGCCGCAATTCTTGATTATTTTCTCCCTCTGTGCTAGGAGGGAGCTCCATTGCTAATGCGGTCCTGGATGAACTTGGACTTTCGCTAAGCTGCTGCCTTTCAGATGGTACCTTTTTCCAAAATGCATATATTTGCAAGAATTGCCCCTCAGGAAATTGTCATTACCAAAGAGAACAGCTATGGGAACCCATTTTCTTTCCTTTACCAACAGAGTTGGGTTGAATAGTTCCCTTTCTTTCTTTCATTTTCTAGAATTGATGGAATAGGGGGGGGGAAAGCACTTAGATTTTAGAAGCAAGAAATTGAATGAAACTTTTTAAAGCTTGAGAAAGTTCAAAGTGGAAAAGGGGTAGGGGCATTTTGACACATACTCTTTTAAAGTATTGATTTTTCTTTTCAAAATTGATCTGAAAGCGTGACAAATGTTTACCCCAACACCCAATACAGTATTAAAAACCCAAATGTCAGGATGAAAATCTGATGGGCTGCAACCTTAGTGGAAGGAAGGATAAAATATCTTATGTGACCCAGGGTTCCTGGAAATGCCTTATTTCTCTTTTTTTGCTTTTTTTTTTTGTGCTTATTTATTCACCTCAGTTGTACTTGTTTAGGAAAGAGGAGAGAGAAATCATTTCTACTATTAGTGGTGCCAACAAAACTTTGTTACTCTCCAATAAAAAGATTTTTTCTTTTCGTTTTAATAGGAATAACAAAACTTGTTAATATTGTTCATTATTTAGTCTTTCAGTAATAAGATGTTCAATCATTAGGCATCTACTTAAAGCGATGCATCAGCATTCCATGGACTCAAAGAGCAGCCGTGCCATGCTAAACAGTTTTCCTTGCAGACCTCATGGAGGTTCTTTGCACCCCAGAATGTATTGATTTCATTAGAAGTGCCAATTTAGCGGTTTTCTGGTTTAAGGACCATGATCACAATACAATACACAACCCGTGTATATAGGCTTATTGCAGGGAGAAAAACTTTAGCTTTCAATTTATTAACAGCTAATGTACACATTTTTTTCCTGCAAACACTAGTTATAAATCTCCCTTATGTACCCACAAGGCTCTGTTATTATAGTCTTTTATTAATAAAGTGAACAATTTCATACAGTGTTAATGAGTTAGAGCTTATCTCTTGCTCCCTTTTATGGTTAAAATGTGCCGGAGAACTGGACAATTTATCTAAGCATGTGGGTGACTAAGGTACATGACAGTTTTAATAATTAGGTTCCATCTATCTCTATTTTCACTGATGGAAAATGTTGCACTTGATTTTCTCATTTTCATAGCTGTATCAGAGTTCAGAGAAAACAAATCAAACACAGTAATATGATAATAGAGCTGAATTATAGAGCATCTTCACTATAAGTGGATTTTTACTGCATTCTGTGTACACTGTGTATTTGAAACAATTACTAAGGCATGACGAATAAATTAAGTTGCTTTTTGTTATCTTTCAGAATACTAATTTTACTTAAGGCACATCTGCCTGTTTGAAAATGTTTGCTCCCTTGCCACTCTAGGTCCTTTTTTAAAAATAATCAGCTGCATACCTACCATATACTGGGTACTAGATACTGTGCAGAGAACTGTTATCACTGTTTATTTTTTTCCACTCACTATGTTCTGTCTATCTACTTACTATCTACTTAGCTAGGTTTATTGGTGGTACAGCGTGTGTGTGTGTGTGTGTGTGTGTGTGTGTGTGTGTGTGTGTGTGTGTGTGCTGTGCTGCCCTCTACTGGACTTTGTTTCCAAATAAGTATTTAGATTGCTTTTTTAGTACTGGGGATTGAATCCAAGGGCATTCTACCATCCTGTTACACACCCAGCCCTTTTGATTTTGAAACAGGGTCTCACTAAATTGCTGAGAGTTTCATTGTTTCTGAAGCTGGTCTTCAACCTGTGATTCTTCTGTTTTAGCCTCAAAGTACTGTGATTACAGGTATATGCCACTGTGCCTGGCATAGAAATAAATATTTAGAAGATTAATATATATTATCAATTAGAGGGGGAAAAGTAAGAGAAAATCTAGGGATGACTATATGACTATATCTCATATTGTTTACCTATAAATTCTTTGGGAGATGGGACTATATTTTATGTAGTTCAGGATTCCCTGAGTCTACCACAGCACCTCGTGCACAGTAGGTGCTCAATAAATATTTGTTAAGAAGTCAAAGAGCTTAACGGAATTTCTTTTTTCCCTGATAGATGGTGTTTGCAGATCTTTAATCCAAAGAACATTGTCTCAATCTTGTTGTTTGTAATAGATATGGAAAAGAAAAGTGACAAAGATTATGAAAGCCAAGCAGGTCTACGTAAAACTCCACATCTGAGTAACCAACTTTCTTTGTGAATGTCAGCATTAACAGTTTGACTTCCTATAGTTAGGGATCCAGAAGCACGAAGAAGAGTAGTTACCTCCATATCTGCTAAAGTTTCTACCCAAGTGTATGAGGGTGTGAGACTTTAATTTGGCCGTGAGTTAAGGAAGTATATACAGAGGAGAGAGTGACCTTTCTGCATGTGTCTTGCACCTCCACCACACAGTGCATTTCACCTATTGAAGCCCAGCCAATAAATAACAAAAGCAAAGGCCTTGAAAGTGTTAGAAGCATGTGCTCGAAAGGGAAAATAACAGTGGGTGAGGCTGCTGTCTCCTGAAATTAGTATGCATCATCTACACTATGCAATTTTAGCTGGAAAATGGCTTCCCAGCTTTGTACCCCTCCTTGCATCTAACAATGTTCCTCTAGCCATACCAGTCACAAACTAGACTGGAAATGGGAGTGATGAGTGCAGCTTCTGAGCCAGGACTGTGAAGAAGCTGTGCCCCTGCTCCCTCTCCCTTCCCACAGATTGGAGCTGACAGCAGCGTGGCTCAAGATGGAAGGCGTAGGCAACCCACCTGCTGCCCTTAAGCAGGGATGGGACACTAGTGGAAAAGAAGCCTTTCTGAGCTGGGCATGGTGGCATACTTATAATCCCAGGCTGAGACAGCAGGATCACAGGTTCAAGGCCAACCTCAGCAACTTAGTGAGACCCTGTTTCAGTATTAAAAATATAAATAAAGGGCTGGGGATATAGCTCAGAGGTAGAATGTCCCTGAGCCTGTACCTCACAAAGATGTATGATTACAATGCACCAATCAAATTAAAAATAAATAGAGGGACGGGGAGGAGGGATACCCTAAGGCACATGATGTACTTTCACAACTCTATCAAGGTCACCCACTGAATTGAACCTGAGAGGGAGGGAGGGTGAGGGAGCGGGTGGGAATTAGGGAAGGGGTCAAATGAGAAATGTGTGCAATATGTCATTAACAATTTGTACCTAACAAAGATATATGCTTACAATTCAGAATTACTACAATAAAAATAAATAAATAAATAAAAAATAAGTAAATAAATAAAAAGAAAAAGAAAAAAAGGAAACCTTTTTGTATTAAGCTTCCAGAATTTGCTTGTTATAGCAACTAACATGTCTTACCTGATAGATATAGAAATAAATATTCAATATATTCTTTCAGATCAACAGGGCCCAGGATAGCTCTAAAACCTGTATAGGGCATTGATTTGGTCTATAGTTTAAGTAGAGATGAAAAGGCATAAATGGAAAAGGCACAGTATATGTATGTACAATTATATGGTAGTGGAAACACCAGTGCTTTGGTGTGTGTAACAGCAAAGCAGACTTGAAAGTGCTAGTGGGAACCAGGCATTAGAGGCAAGAGGGAGAATTGCAGTTTTATTTTGATGCCAGCTCATTGTAGAAAAACCAGCTTCTACTACTGTTAAATAACTGACTCTCCAGAAAAATCAGCATCTTTATCATCAATGGACAACACAGAAGCTACTTTTAAAATATCTTTAATTAATTAATGGGCTAATTAATTATGCTTATTTGCTATCTTCATTCATTTTTAGTGAATGGAGATATTTGGCTATGTGTTTTAATCAACCTGCTACTGTGAGAAAACCTAAGACTGAGATTTATTGAATATAGCGGGGATGTCTCCGAGGAGATGCCTTGACCTATTCTGTGTGCAAAACACACCTAATAATGAACTAGATTGTAATGGAGCTCTGATGCATGCACCTTAGGCCCTGTTATTATCATCCTGTTTTCATAAATGATCTTTACATTTTTAATGGAAAAAAAGTGTACATAAAAACTCACTTGTTGGGTTAGAAGGTGTTTGAAGACATTATCTTTCTCTTCCTTTTCTCGTTCATATTTCATTGTACATTTGCCCAGGGGCTATGGAACAAGATCATGTTTATTAATCCAATAAAGAAGTACATGTAATGATGATCATTTACTCCTGACCTATAAGAAATAGATATTTATTTTACTGGTGTAATGAAGTGTTACGGTTTTGGAATTTCTTTGCTCTTCAATTCCTCTTAGAGTCCCAGGTTTTACAGTTTCAAGAAATAAGAAGAGCACATTGATGCAAATCCATTCTGTTAGAGTCTTTGGCCTTTATATAGCTTTTTAAAATTCTTCTTTTGTTTGAGTTTTCATTTTCTGGCCCACTAAAATGTTTCTTTTTGGGATTTTGTCTTATCAAACGCTGCTTGAAATAAACTGGCCAATTGCTGGATCAGAAGATCTTTTTATTATTTGGAGATCTGAATTATCATAGGTTATAATAAGATTTGACCAATAGACACAGATAGAAATGTGTTCATGATAGCTTTGTTGTACTTTTGCCTGGAGGCAAAGTTATAAACTAGATAACCTCCTGAGGTTCCTTATAACTCCATAATTCCGTGATACTAATCTCCTTGAGCGAATCCAACATTTTTATTCTTCCTTTGAAGATACTACTATCCTGTGCTTTGAAAATATGTTTCTCTTTGTTCTTTTGAGCTTCAGAATATGCTATCAAAGAAAAAAGTGGAAAATTTCAGGAAATTTGTAAGCATGAGGCCCATCTCATTTTCTTGAAAGGAAGTGGGAAGATGGAAGAGTTCTGTAGTTTCCAAAATTTATTTCAATTCACTTAAATTCAGGAAACAAGTACAGTTTGGAATTTACTTGGCAGGCACTATGGTAAGATGAGCCATGCCACCTACAATAGTATGGGAATGGGGTCTGGCTTATATCATGGATTTGTTGAAAAGATGAAATAAGATCACAAAAATGACACCTATCCTCCCAGTACTTGGGAGGTTAAGACAGGGGGGATCAGAGGTTCAAGACCAGTCTCAGGAACTTAGGAAGACGCTGTTTCAAAATAAAAATAGAATAAAATAAAATAAAAAGGGCTAGGGTTGTGTCTAAGAGGTAGAATTCCCCTGGGTTCAATCTCCAGTACCAAAAAAAAAAAAAAATCACAATTATGCACAGAATCTAGCACATAGAAACAATAGGTATAATGGTGAGTTTTTGGAAATGTAGTGTTTTGTGGATGTCAGAGTTCCAGCATTGGCTCCGAGCAGTACTATATGGGAAGCAATGCTGACAATTTCTAGTAGAGCTGGAAACTTACTGGCATCCTTACAACATCACTTAGTGCCATTTAAAAAAATTATTTAGGACTGTGTGTTCTGAGTAAAGTAACTAGCTGATGAATGATAGGCTTACACTCAAAGGTAACCATGGTTATGATTACTATCCTCTAGATGTCCTAGGCTGGGCCATCCTCAAAGCAGAATTGGAGTCAGAGTTTGGATAGAGGAGGTGATTTGGGAAGTGACCCCAGGGAGTAAAATTTGGGGGAGGTTGGGAAAATAGAATAGGGAAACGTGAAAGACTAATGAAAGTATCTGAGTTGGCCTCTGCTACAGGTGAAACATTCACTCCTGTCAGTGTCTCTGGAGATCTTTATGAAATAGGCCTTAAAATTATCAAAAAAAGGGGGGGAAGTATTTATTCAATGACTTCTAGGCAGTGATGGGCAAGAAGGAAGGGACTTGGGATTAGGGCATGGCACTGACATTGCCAGTTGGCACCTGATGAAGCAAACTCATAAGAAAAATTAGTTGTTGCAATAGCTTAAGCAAGGGATGGGGTCAAGGGAACATGTTATGTTGCACAGAGCTGTCCAATTGGCTGCCAGACAACAGCCAAGAGACACAAATAAGACAGTCACATTGCTTGCTAAGTTGGGAAGAGGACCTATGTCCACAAATATAAAGTGCATTTAAAGGAATTCAAAGCTAAATTTTATGTGAGCATTTGGGGATCTGTTGTTGATGGTAGGCATGTTTTATTTGCTTCTGTTGTACCTCCTTTGAACTCTGTTCTCTTATGACATCAGCTGTTGGGGTTTGGGGAAATAAAAAGAACAGAGAAAGTTCCCAACACTGAAATGTAATAAAAACTGCACAAGTAGATCATTTTTGCTGTCTTTCCCTACTTTCTAATATTGTGTATATAATTCTCCTAAAGCAGAACTCCAGGAACAGAACTTCCTGGATTTAGGTTGTTCAGCAAATCTTTATCTAGTGGAGAAAAATGAGATGTAGATGTCTTGAATATGTTGCTGGATTCAGAAGAAAGCCCTCATTACCACTTTTTTTTAACCAAAAGATGGTTTAAACTTTACTGACTGGTGGAAAATAATTTAAAAAAGAGAGACAGAAATGCCTTCTATTCTCCTATCCCTATAACTATTAGAATTCACATTTAGAACAACTTTTTGTACTCTGCAGAAGAAAACCTTTATTCACCTGTAAGAATAGTCAGAGTAATATTAGCCTTAGCAGATTTCCTGGTAAGCTGCTAAAAAGGATTTCTGTTTTTCTAAAAACTCTGTTAAGTGTGCTCGAAGAAGCTTTGGGCATTGCAAGTAACGCTCACAAAGAGGGAAAGTTTGAGGCTGTCATTCAACTGTCATTCAGCTTTGTCTTGAACACTGTAGAAGAGGAATAAAGATTCACTCTAATAAGATAAGCTCATCTTTAAAAAATATGCAAACACATGACTACACACTTCTGAATAGGCACTATGCGTAACCTAAACAATTAAAATGTCATGGTTCTTAATTATTTAAAACTTAAAAGCGATGGCTTGTATTATTTAGTGAGAATTTAAGAGCTCAGAATTGGATAAAAATAGTGAATAGAAACTTTCATCTTTAAAAAAAAATGTATGTCGCAATTCAAAGGGCTTTTCACTGGTATAATCTATACAGAAGGAAAGGAAACTGATTTAAGATTTCTACTTCTTGGGTTTTGAGGGGCTCATATGTCATTGATTTAAAAATGTTTTTTATTTATCAAAATACATATGTGTGTTAAAGAAAACATGGTTTATTTCAACGGCATTTTATGTACTTAGTTAAAAATGTGCATACTTTATATTTTTAATTAAAATGTCTATTGGTATTATCTTAGCTTATTAATTAATAAATTGTTTTTCTTTTTAAATACTAATTATGAATCAAATTCTAATTTTCCCCTAAATGTCTGTAATTTAAAAGGATCTTTTATCATAAAATTACTTAATATTTTGAGATTCTCTTCCAAAAACATAAAAATCATCAATGATATCATAGTTTTTTTTTACTAACATGAGAGATTAATCTCTTAAAAAAGATGAGTTTAAATTAACTCTTAATTAGAAAGAGAAAAAATCTAACTTCCATGTTTGTGTTACTCGTTAGCTGGAAGAACACATTTAACTTCAGCAGTAGGGTTTTACCATTCTCAGATATCTTTTGTCTTCTTCTTAATTACCAGAAAGACCTTATGAAAATCAGAAATTGAATCAGAAAATGAGACACTGAAAATGAAATATTAAGTTTTTTGTCCTTTTTTCGTTAGCTTGAGAATGCAGAACAGTTTTCTGTTTTTCACAATAATGAATTATGGTCCTTATTTTAAGAAGGTAAAACAGAATGTTCTGGATAAAATTCTGTGTGAATTAATGCCATTTCTAGAGTTAACCAGCAGGTCCTGTATCTGCACAGAATCATTAGTTCATTTCTTTTAACTGACGTAAATGGTCCTGTCTAAGAATGGATTTGAGAGATTTTTTAAGGTCAAAATGAGAAGAGACAAACATTGTTTGCATGATTACATAATCATTGGGACTAAATTTTCCACTGTATCGACTACATGAACTAATTAACAGGTTTAGTGTTCTGTCTACATAGGGTGACCTTCCAAGCATCATCCACACATGGAGCCTGGAAGGCCAGTGTCCTGAGACATTTATTTTGGGCCAGGAGATGACCCTATTTTGGTGGGAAGCCAGCTTCTTTCCTTTAATGTTGCTAATTGTGTCTAAGCTTGTGTTCTCTTTTTATTTCAGAACCCTGGCTACTCATTATGTATCTATAAACACCTGGGAAATGGCATTTCTAAGAATAAGAATAATAGTCTTTGGGGAAAGATTGGTCAAAAAGCCTTTCATCTCCTATAATTTTGGAGTCCAGCCTGAGCAAACTATTGGCCTCGTTTCAAGGACAGTGTCTATCACACACGTCAGGTGGAGATGGAAAGTGAATATTTAGGTGGTGTTTTTGGAGACTTCTACATATTTTGATTTTTTTTTAATCTCCTCTTTCAGACAAAACGCCTGAACAAATGAATGCGGATGCTCTCTTAAATTGAGCAAATCTAAAAGCCGAACCACAGACTTTCAAAGTGAACTCATAGATTAAAAGAAGTACAGTATTATGTTTTCCTCTGGCACTACTTGTAGAGGTTTCATCTCCCTTCAGACCCATGTGTACGTGTCAGGAATTGGGTATCAGTTCATTGTTATCAACTCTCTTGGAAGGATTCATTAATTTTATAACACAACATCCCTTTACAATGAATAGTTCCGCAAACTGGGAGCTTCGTTATTTTATTCAACTCGGCTCTGCTTGGCATGCTGCAGGATTCTTTGGGAATAGAGTTTTGCAGGATAAGCCTATTCCTGTTTTCAGTAACCCACGCATCTGTTCATGTAGTGTCATCAGTAAAGCAAATAATAAACCACTCTCAAAGAAACCTATAAAAGGTGTCCTCCCCAGCCTGAGCTGGAGCATAATCCTCCCAAAGATCCACTCTTACTGGACTCAATGAAACAGTGCAAGAAAATTATCATGGCTATTAACCATTCAAATTATAGAAGGAGCATGGAAAAGACTGTTGAATTAGGGAGACATAGTATTAAATTCTAAAAAATGGAAATATTATGCCATCTCTTCACTTTAGTTTCCACATCAGTAAAATAGGACCAGTAGAAGCTTCCTTATAGAAATGACATAAAAATTACATGCAATAACATATGTAAGAAGTGAATGTACACCATCAATTTTTGGTTGACATTTTAAATTCTAATTTTATCATTAGAATACTTCTTATTTTATGTAATGAAAATCCAACTTGGGTAGCTTAATATGATTTATATGTCACATAAGAAGTTTGGCAGCAAATATGGCTTAGGGCCAGTAATTTCAATGGCACAATTATGCCCACAGAAATACAGGTCCTTCCAACTTTCCACTCAACTATGATGTATATTATCCTTGGGATAACTCCCTTCATAGGTCACAAGATGGCCTGATTACTTTTAGGGATTATATCTTCATCAAGAGTGGGCTGCAGCCCACTTCCTTTGTGGCACCTGGATATGCCTACCTGATTAAAGCCTAGGCACTGGTAGGAAGATTTTAAAGAGAAATATTTGGTGGACAGAAGACCAATAGTATCTGCCACATAATTATTATCTTAAACTTCACCGTAGACATCTCAAGGTGCCAAACACTGAGAGAATACAAAAGCTGCTCCCTACAAGGTGTAAGAATTGAGTTGGAGGAGATGACATTCAAAGCCTTCTCAGTCAAGCCTTACATGGCAGAGAGTAATGCTGCTCAGACTCTCAGACTTAAATGGACTTGTGAATCACTTGGGTATCTTACTAAAATGTAAATACCAATCCAGTAGTCTGAAGTCTGCCTTTCTAAAAGCTTCCCGGTTATGTGGCTGCTGCTGGTATGAGGACGATGTTTTGAATAGCAAGGGCCTCAACCACATGTGTTGGAAGAAAATCTGGATTATTCTGGAGTGTTTTCCAGTGGTGGGAGGATATTGAGTAGGCCCTAAAGCTTTTAGGATTTTTATGGATGGAAGAGGAAAAATGTAAAATTCTTTGGGCTCTTTTATGGAAACATATTTGTTACCTTGATAATAATATGGAAAATGATGTAGCTATTAAGAGATCAAAAAATATTAATTTTCTGGACTAAATGGCAGTCACATTGTGCTGAAAATCCATGGCTTGTAGGATTACATGCTCTTCTTTTTTTTAAGTCTTAATGATTGAACAAAAATAGACATGGTAACAGCACCTGTGTCACACAGCAGACCAACAAGCTAAAAGAACTCAGCCAGGATTTGGAGCTATTTTTACAAGTAGGGGTAGGCTTTTGCCTAAGAGTAAGTTAAGATCTTTGGGGTTACTTTTTATAGACTTCATTTTTCAAAGCAACTAAAACAAACTATACCACTATTTCAATGATTGCATTTAAAAATATATCGATGTAATCTGTTTTCGGAATAAACTAGTTAAGTGAGTTTTTAGAAAATCAAGAATATAATGAGGGTAACCAAAGAAAACACTTAATGTGTTCTTAAGATCATCTTCCTCTAAACAGGATGTCCATAGGACTTTCTTCCCCTGTCAAGGCCAGGAGGCTCCTGTGTAAGAGTATTGGGAGGCTATTTCATTTTACATCGATTAAACTGACCAGGAATGGAGAGTAGAGAAAAACAGAAGAGATCCCAGCATCAAATTCTGTATTCTGCTGCATTTTCTGGGCTTGTATTGTGGGATATTCTATTTTACTATGACACAGTGTTGTTGGTCAAATAAAAAAAATACAATTGGATCATAAAAATAAATGAGGCATGGAGATTAGGATGTTCTCTCTGGCTTTACTGTGAATTACTGCTTGGTGCTCAGGTTCCTCTCCTGTAAAATCAGAGTTGAACTTGACAATGTTCCTGAAATCTAGTGAGCATCAAAATAATCTAAGGACTTTGGATCCACCTGATACCTGTTGAATTAGAATTTCTAAGAGTGGGCTAGACCCAAGAATAGAGGGGAATATGTGCTTTTATTTTTTATTATTATGTTTATTTTTGATACTGGGGATAGAACCTGGGGGTGTTCTACCTCTGAACTACACCTCCAGCTCATTTTTACTTTTTACTTTGAAACAGTGTCTCACTAAGTTGCTAAAGGTCTTGGTAGCTTGCTGAGGCTGGTCTCAAACCTGCAATTCTCCTGCCTCAGCCTCCTAAGTACTGACATTACATGCGTGTACCACTGTACCTGGCTGGAATGAATATATGCTTTTAAAAGGCTCCTTGTCTGATTCTCATGTGGCCTTCTCTTCCCAGGTTGGAAAACCCCACATTTGGAAAACATTGAAAACCATCTTTTAAGCTCCAATTTAGTCCCCAAATCCTATGATTTTAATGCAACAGTTTAGGGTAGTGATTTAGGAATAGAGAAGGATTGGAAGGGAAATTATTTGGATAACCCGCAACAATAGTATTCTTAAATTATTAGTTTACCATGAAATGGTTTTCACAGTGGCTGCTCTTAAGGATTTGTCTCAATTTTGCAGCACCTCACCTTTGCCTTTGGGAATGGCTGCCCATCAGTGTCAAGCTGATTTGGAGGCATAGAGGAGAGGGAAACCACTTTGTTTGCACTCACAGATTCTGGTCTGCATTTATTCAAGCACAATTAAAAACAGTAGGGTTTCCCAGTTAACATTTGGTAAAGCTCACAAAAGATTGTTGTTTTGCTTATTGCTTTGTAAAGCTTATGGGGGAGGAACCGTGTTTTGATGAAAGTATTGTCTTAAATCTCCAAATGTAAAATTGTGTAATAGCTTTTGCATCTGGGTGTGTTCTAAAACACTTTGTGGTCAACTCTGCAGACTACTTGGGCACAAAACCTCTGTTTGCATTTCTTTTTCATTAGCTGCTGGACATATGTTTCTTAAAAGGATGGGAGTCTTTTCTTAAAATATATTATTGGGGGTTTTCTCTTTTTTGCCTTATTAACCTTTAAAACATGTTCTAAAATTCTCATTTTAGGGAAATACATGCAAATCTCAACAGATAGGTGCACCTTCTCTATACCTGTGCCCTCAAACCAGTCCAATTCTGGTCTACATGGATGACACCCAGTTACAAAAAATTTTACTGTCTTGGCTGGTTTGTATGTTTGTGACAATTGTCTTGCCTTCCATTTGCAGACCTGCCCTGACATCCCAATCATGTTAGTTCCTGTGCCCTCTCCCCCATGCCTGGGTGTACCTGGCTCCTGGACTTCTGCCTATGGCTTCCACTCTTGGTCCCAAGGATGGAGTTGAATTTTGAGTGTTGCTTTTGTCCTTTTTTCTTAGACCTGGATTGTGTTTGCCTTCTGATTATATCTGCTACTTTAGGAAAACTATATGATGAAGAAAATTCCAGTCCCTAATATTACATCCCTGCTGGGTCTATCCATCTCTTTTTCTCTCTCCCAGCCCCCACACACCTTCCTAACATTCCTGGTCTATGCCTAGATTAGGATTGTCTAGGATTTGTTTTATTTAAGACCTATCACAGGGTGGTAAAGTTAATGAGATAATTCACTGCCTCTCAAACTTCAACATACAGAGAGAACACCTGGGGACTTTATTAAAAATGCAGATTCTAAATCAGTAGATCTCTGGGTGAACTTCTCTAACAATCTCCTCGCCAATTCAGTACTGCTCATCTTGAAACCACATTTTTGGTAGTAAGAGTATAACTCATCCAAAAGGCAATATAATATAGTCTACGGGTTTTCAATCTCTGCCCTGTTGACAGTTAGGGCTGGATAATTCTTTGTTGTGTGAGGCTGTTCCGTGCATTACAGCATGTTCAGCCATATCCCTTACTTCTACCTACTAAATGCCAGCAATAGTTTTCCTTTCCAGCTGTAAGACTAAAACTATCTTCAGACATTGCCCAATATTCCCTGAGGGGCAACATCACTACCAGTTGAGAACTACTGGTAGAGAAGTTATAGCTAAGGGCTCTGGATTTAAATTTTGTCATACCAACTTGCTGAATGAATGGCTTTGAGTGGCTTTGGGCAGTTTACTTTGCTATACCTCACTTTTCTCCTCTGTAAAATGGGGATGATAATATCTATATTAGATATTCATGGAGTTGTGGGAGGATTAAATTATTAAATATGCATAAAGTGCTTAGAGCTACATGAATATGAGTACCAGGAAATCAATAAATGTTAGCAAATATCATTAGCATTTTGCTCTGTACTAGCCTTTTCATTAAAGGACAGTAATTTACCATCTGCAAACATACTTTGATTCATCAAGAGAAAATAAATTTTATATGTTCTCAAATTAATACAATGCAGTTTATTTATCTATCCAGATTAAGAATGGAGAAACGACCCATTAAAAATACAGCTTAACATTCTGTATTGGCTTGATCTAGCTAATTATGATCCTGAATTCAATACCTCATTAATCTCACTTCACTCTCATATAGCAATGGGGGATGGAAAGATAGCATGTTTATGTATCTGACTCCTAACAGAACAGTAGCTAATCTAATTTCCATCCAGTAAGGGGAATTCTGTAACTTAGGTGACAGTCCTGCAGTCCTCCAACCTTCTACTAAGATTTGGCATTAGTTAATTCTGTGAAGTGTGAGGGTTTAATATTTCAGGATACATTTGATTAATTTTTGCTTTTTAGTAGGGGATGGAGCATTAAAAAAAAAAACACACACATTCCTGCTACATTGGAAATAATGTTGCCCAGTGAGGGCTCACAGACAGTTGAACTAGTGATAAAAGATGAATCTGAGCACAGTGGTGCACACCTGTAATCTCAGTTCTTGGGAAGCTGAGACAGGAGGATTACAGGCTTGAGGCCAGCCTTAGCAACTTAGGAAGACCCTCAACAACTTAACAAGACCCTGTTTAAAAAAAAGAAATAAAAAAGACTGAAAGACTGGGGTGTTGCTCAGAGGTATACTGCCTCTGGGTTCAACCTCCAGTTCTAAAAAAGGTAAGAGTAAAATAAACCTGCCAGATGTGGAGTTCAGACTTTGGGTGTCTGGACTGCAGGTTGATGTGAAACACAAAAGTCCCATGCAGGAAACAGGGTCATGTTACCAAAGCCAGGATCCACGTAGGATTTTAATTTCAAATATACTTCAATGAGTCTGTGATCGCCAATAAGTCTGTGGTAAGTCACCAAAACTCTCGGAGCCACTTCACACCTGCTTTGGTATAGATTAACCCTTCTGGGTATCTGAAAACTGTCAGGCTCAGATTCCCCCTACCCCAGCCATGACTGAATAACCCCACCACGTGCTGGCTTGCCAGTTGGTCTTTCTCTCAGAGCCTGTTACACCCCTTTTGGTGGCAGTCAATATAATACTATTTTCAATTGTAGGAGTCTGACTTGATGTAGTTCATCATGATCCTATACTCAACATCTAATTAATGACATCTCTCTGCTTGGTGGGATTTTTTTCAGGAAGAATCTTTCCTGTCATGGTCAATGCTATTGCCAGGATGGCAAATGGTTTACATTAGAGAAGACTCTCAATCATGAGATTTAAATTATTCTTTTCAATCCTATGTGACCACTGACTTTGCACAGAACTTTAAAAATGCATTTTCTTTAGAGTTCATAGGTCTCTGTGAAGCCACTAAGTGTATGGAACAGGAAAGCACAAAACATTACCATGTTTACTTTTACAATATTTTTACTTAGTGGTAGAATAATAGCTGGTCATTTCCATGGAAAAAGTCCACTGGTATTTGTTTTTTGTTTGTTTGTTTATTTTTCTGAGATGATAGGCTTCCTGTTTTCTTTTTTATGTAAATCAAAAATAAATAGATGAATAGATAAAATTTGAAACTGTTGATTGAATTTTTCCTTTGTTGTTGCCTCATTGGAAATCTAAGCAAAATGAAGTAAGATTCATAGCAGTTTTATTTGTTGTCGAATCACAATCATGTGAAGCCAATACTTGCTGAGTACTTGCTGTGAGCTGGGCACTGTGTGTTTGTCACATTTTGTGCATTATCTTGACTTGGTCCTCCTTCCCAAACAATCTGTTTGTCCTCATTCTATAGTAGAGTCAAGGGAAGTCTAGAGACATTTAGTGTCTTGTGAAGGGTTACAGAGATAGTAAGTGATGGGAACAATGGGAGAACTGAAGTATTTAGACTTCAGAGCTCTTCCCATAATGCAATCTCCATTAAGACTTATGCAGTAGCTGGGTGTAGTGGCCCATGCCTGTAACTCCAATACTTGGAGCCTGAGACAAGAGGACTGCTGGTTCGGGGGACAGCCTCAGCAATTTAGAAAGGTTCTCAGCAACTACTTGTTGAGAAACTCTCTGTTTCAAAATAAAAAAAAATAGGGCAAGGGGTGTAGCTTAGAGGTAGAAGACCCCTGGGTTCAATCCCCAGTACCATCACCACCAAAAGAGAGAGAGAGAGAGAGAGAGAGAGAGAGAGAGAGAGAGAGAGAGAGAGAGAGAGAAAGAAAGACAGACTTATGACATGATTTTATTTTAAAATGTTCTTGATCTTTACCTGCTAGATGACATTAACTTCTTGCTGCATGTTTCAAATGAAAATTCCCTAGTACTTGAATCATCTAATTCACATAAGGAACAAATAAATATATTCTTCTTAGATGCTGTTGGCACACTGTCCAGTCTCATTGTTGACATTTTGAAGATCTCTAACAGTGTCTATCTTGACTTCTTTGAGCACTTATCTTGCTTTAATAGAGTACTATGTTTGCTATCTGTTTTCATTGTCATGGCAAGAGAGAACCAATTTGCTACTCTACCAACTATCCTCTTTTACTTATTAAAATGACTGTAAATTCAGAGCTGGTGAAAAGTGTCAGATTGATAGCAGTGCTCTTGAAAGCCACAGAAAGGAAGTATAAATCTTTCCCTCACTTCCTGCCAATAATCTCCAACCCAAACCTGGAGAGTGCATTTTTAAAAAGGAGAAACTAATTCGTGGTCTGAAGTAGTCACACTAAAATTTCCTTGAAAGCCCAAATTAGGAAGCGAAAGAGGAACTGAATTCTTCAGAGTTGTAGTGATTAAAAGAGAAAACACCTTTAAAAAAAGACTTTGTACATATTAATCACCATTAAACTGCTAGGAAGGCCAAGATCTTTTTCATCTTCAAGTGTGTGGTAAAGTCATGATTAGCTTCTCCAGGGTCCAGAGGCATTAACCAGGGTGGAGAGCCATTCTTAAATCAATGTGATTTTGAGACTGATTGTAATGTTGGGATAGAAGAAGAGAATAAGGGGAGGGGAGCCTCAATTATCCTAAAAAATTTAAAGAGATGCCTTGTTAATAATAATGATATTATAATACTAATATCTACCCTAAGTTGGTACCTCTGTTAAGCAATTGCATAGTAGCTCTTATAATTCCCCATAATAACTGGAAGGATTCTGTGCTATTATCATCCCCATCCCCATTTTACAAATAGGGCAGTAGAACCCCAAAGGTTTAGAACCTTGTACTAAGTTCAGAATGGCAGCTCATGGGGGAATCAGGACATGTGTAAGCTCCTTCTGTTTTCGAACACTTTCTCTCAAGCATAATGCATAGTCCTGTTTTGGAATGAAAGCTTACATTGTTTCTTATTCTGTTCAGCTTTTCAGAAATAGAGCCATTGCTAATGGGTAAAAGCTACAGAATTGTGTACTGTATTTAGGCTCAGTATATCTAAGTTTAAAGTAAGTGAGTTTAAAGTAATCTATTTTCTATCTTGAATTTGGAATTCATTCTTTTGACAGCAGTAAGCCACAGAAGGGCTTTTAAGTAAGTGTCAATCAGATTTGGAAAAGGTAGGGAAAATGATAAGATTGTTATCTTATTGGAAGATTATGGTAATAGTGTACACAATGAATGGTGAAATCTGGACTTTGGGCAGATGATGAGGGGTAGTGTATGGAAAACAGATATCAGAGACACATTAGAGGTGGGTAAAAGAGACCAGCGATCAGCTGGATGTGGTGGGTGAGATGGAAAGAAGAGTCACAGATGCTTCTGAGATTGGAGTGTAGGAATCTGAATCCCTAGACAAGTTATAAGAAGAGACTGGTTTGGGGGTCATGGAGAAGAAGAAATGCATTTAGTTTTAGGCTTGCTGAGTTTGAAATGTCTGTGCCAAATCAAGGTAGAGATAATAATTGGGCAGTTAGAAACTAATCTAAAGTTCAAGGGAGAGTTCAGAGCTAAAGATGAGGTGTGGGGCCTTCGAGTTGGAGCAGTGGAGTAGACAGAAGCTTGGAGGGAGCATGCAGAACAAGGAGGCTGAAGGGCCTAGGACCATTAACAAAGTAGTCATGTCTGTTCTGACCATTTAGCAGGTGGTTGCTGGTGAAGGAGAGCCACAAAGAGAAAATTAGATAATCAAGCCTCAAATCACAAGAGAACATGTTCCTTTTTTTGTTTGTTTTTGAGATTGTCTGCTAAATAAAGCAATCTGTGTGCAGCTGAACATTTCCAGTCATCTTTTACAAAAGGCTCCCAATAGAAGAGAAGCAGTTTCAGAAACTAGTTCCAGGGACTATGATTTAGCTTGGCATTCTTAAGACCTCTACTCTCCTCCTCCCACTGCCTCCCATGACCCTTCACCGCAATCATTTGAGAATTAATCCCTCTTTAAAATTATGGTTTACCAATATTCTGATGTTCTAAAGAATTTTTCCATGTTAACGACATGCTTGAAGTGTGATAAAATACGTTAGAAGGCATCAGGATTTTTGTTATTTTGTAAGAGTTTGAAACCATTTCTCTTCCTTTTTATCTTGTTAAATACTTTTCTTCAACTATAGGCTGAATGGTAAGAAGGCTGTCTCACATGTTTTCTCTCCTTCTATTTCTTGACAATATGTGTGACCTTGTACACTTCAGCTATCTGGGGCTCAACTTTCCTTATCTTTAAAATACAGAAATTGGATCATATTTTCTCTGAGGTCCCTTTCAGCTCAAAAGTTTTGTGATTCCATAATTCAAGCTCTGCACATAAATGCCATTTAAATGGCATTGGTTAGATCACCAAAAGGCTAATAATTGTATAATCAGGGATAGATCAAATATCATTGCAATAAGAGTTCCTCAAAGATTGAAGAAGTCCTCCTTATAGAAATGAAATCAAAAGATTTTTTTTCATGATATCAAAACTTTCATTGTGGGATGAGCTCTAATTAAATTAAATCCTGAGAAATTTAGACTAGATATATTGGAGAACCTCTCTTTCCCCCAGCTGCCTGTAAAGGTTATAAAATAATAGAACATGTTCCTTGGGAAATGTACAGGCTTTTAAGAAAGGTGAATAACTAACTTGTTCAGGAAGTTGTAGCTTTAAGCTACACCTTAAAGTGGGCGAACCTGGCTAGAATGTCTACTTTGATAAATAAGGACTTAGAAATCAAACTAGACTAGGTAGAATGTTCCCTTGAACAACTGACAGGAGCTGAGAGAGGGACCGAACTGTGGTTGATGTGGGAAGCAAAATTTCCAAGTAGGAGAAGCATGCTGAATGTCACGGTTGGTAAGATGTTAAAAGGAAGCCATAAACACAAAGCCAAATCAAGGATTCAGTGAAAGGGAAGGAAATCAAAAAGGAAGGTATGAGACTATTTGCAGGGAAAGCATGGCTGGACAGAGGTTGGTACATTGTGAACACCTTCTTTTATAAGGCCCCTGCTACCTGTCCTGACAATTTTGAGAAACCAGATAGAACCAAGTGCTGGAAGACACATAGCCTTTTGCCCCGGGTGTTTTATTCTAGGGAGAGGAGACTGCTAGGGATATGGAAGTCTTTCCTTCCTTCAGGGTTCTAGAAATTGGGCTAATGGTGCATACACATGATACAATGCTGCAGTATTGTGATGTGCTCTGTATTCTGGTGTCTACACTTTCTGTTTCTTTCAGTGGACTTGAAAATGGACCCTTAGGTCAAATCTGTCTCCTGTCCCTGCTTCCCGGCTCCGCCTTGGGTGAATCATCTTCTTCCAGAGTGGTGACAGCCATCACCAAAATCGAGAACTCAATGTGACAAAGGGGCTGTTTTGTAACATAATGCAAAAGTTCACCACATCAGGCACATCGTCTTAATCATCGAGGTCAAAAGAACTTTTAGATGTGACAGGTAGCTGCCTCCTTAATCAGCTTCTTCCTTCTGATTGGCAAGGAGGAAACTGCAAATCCCGAACACACTGATGATCACTTCACTGTTTTATTTCTTTAGATTTGTCTCTATCAGTTGCAAATAGGGATTTCTGCATGAGTCTTTTATATTAAAGGGAGATATAAAAGGAAGCCAGTGCCCACTTTTAAGATGAAGGTGAGAATGAGCAAAGGCACCAAGGTTTATAAGTGAACCTGCAGGTCCATTTCTTTTGTCCCAATTTATTGAGTACCTATGTTGTGCCTGCCACTGTCCCTCTGGACTCTGGGAAGGGGGTGACAAGAGTGAGTAGGCAAAATTCAATTCTCATTGAGCTTGCATTCCAGTGGACAATCAAGTATAAAAATAGCAACATGTCACATAGCAATATGTACTCTGCAAAGAACCATGTAGTCACCAAGAGAGCTGCTGGTGTCCACTTTATTTAAGGGTCCTGGAAGGCCTCTCTTAGGAAATGGAATTGCGGCTGCGATGGGAATGATGAGAGGCAGCTGTGGCAGGTCTAGGGGTGAGCAATCTAGGCACAATGAAGAGTTGATGCAAAGGCCTTAAAGCTGCATTGAAATTGGCACATGAGGCTGCAGTTCAGCCATTATAGAGTGGAAGAGCAGGAGATGGTTTCTCAGGGAAAAGTATAGTCAAACCAAAACAACAATTCAGAATTTATTCTAACAGCTTTTGGGAGAGTTTTAAGCAGAGAAATTATTTTATTCAATGTGTCTTTGGAAAAGATCACACTGGTTGCTACACGTAAAATGGATTTATAAGCACCAGAGTATAAGAAAGGATGATAATTACAAAGCTACCATTACTATTTACCGTGAAAGACCACCATCGCTTTAATCAGAGCCATGGGAGTGAAATGGAGAGAAGTGGATGAATGTAGAATTCATTTTGGAAGTAGATCTAACAGAATCTGTTGTTTCCATGTAGGTGAAATGAGAGAAAGGAAGAATGAAGGCTCATTCCTGAAGTTTGAGATTGAACAAAATATGTTCAGTTTGAAGTACAAGTTTTATGTGAAAGCAGATGCCAAGCAAGCACTTGGCTGTGGAGCTGGAGTGCTGAGAGACAGGGACTGCTCATGCTTGTCCATGGGCTCTCTCATAGTTTTGACCACTTGCATTTTGGTACTATCACATGACTAGTTCTGACCAATTGATTATGTTGCTTTGGGTTTAAACATGAAAAAAGGAATGTAAGTTTTTCTATGCTCTCTCTTGCTTCCACAGGCAGTTGCCACCAGGAATGTTCCCAATGGCAGATCCCTTTCCAGGCAGAGTCTCTGGGTGGGATAGGTGAGGCAGAGTCACTATTTCCTCTACTCATGTGCATTGGTCATAAGAGATGAGAGAGAAAGAAATCTTGTGTTAAGCCACTGAAGTTTTGGGGTTAATGTTACGGCAGCACAACTGAGCCTATACTGACTACTATAAATAAATAAATGGGTTAAAGCATCATCAGTAAAAGAATACTATCTAAACCCATGAGAATATACACACTCATTTAAAGAGAAAGTTTAGATGGGGAAAAAGGGGAGTCTAATCTAGAACCCTAATGTACTCTAACATATAGGGACTGAGCAGAAGAGGAAAACAAGGGTTCTGTGGTACTTAAGAAGTTAAGGGAAGAGGAAGCATAAGGACAGGATCTTTGATGTTGAAGTGCTGAGTATCTGAGCAGAAGGGATGATTTTGGAGCATGCAAAGACATTGCAATTGCATTTTCCCTTGACTACTGGTTGTAAGAGCCTGTGCTGTGATTTCTTAGAATTAAGTAATGACTGGAGACAGCAAACTAAAAGTGCTGCACTGATAAATAAGTCTTTTCAAGGAAGAAGATCACAGAATCTGAGGAATTTCTTTCCTGGCTCTAAATTTGGGTAGATGCAGGTAGCCTGGCAAGCTTTTCCTGACTTGCCCCAGACTAGGTTAGATGATCCTCCTAGGAGTTTCCACTGTGTCCACAGGATGCCTCCAAGGCTTGTTATATTGCAATTTAAGTGTCTGTTTCCTCAGATAACAATTTCCTTCAAGACTCTCTTCAGTGCTTACAATGGTGTCTGCCACAAAGCAGATTCTCAGTCTGTGTTTGTTCAATGAATGCACAGTCTTGTCTGGCACCTGGCAAGATCAGTTCCCACAAACATAAGGTGATAAGGGTGCTGGTTGTAGCAAACATAAGGTGATAAGTGTTTCTATTAACATCACATGACCAAAAGAAGCCTAACCCTCTTGTTCAGATTCTTCACACATCTTAGTCCATCAACAAGTACTTACCGAGTGTCTGTTATGTACCAAAAAATTGTGTGTTGGAGGAAAAATAGGAAGTATCTTTGTTAGCTTCTACCCTCAAGGAACTAACAATGCAGCGGAGGGGACTAGGCTAATGGCTATGGGACTATTAGAAAACAGTATGAGATGGTATACAGTTAATTGAAAAACTGAATGGCACAGACAATACTTATTATAGGAGTTTGGTAAAAGGAAGACATAGATAAGTGTGAAATGAAATTAGATCTGGGACAATTTCTTAGAGAAAGTGGGACTTTGAGGGGAAGTAAGATCTGCAAGGCTGGGGAAGAAGACATCAAAGGACCTGAATTAGAGCTTAACTGACTATGAGGGGGCAAGTGAGGGCACCCCTGAAACCAAAGCAAGGGGTATACATTTGCAGTGGGTGATAAAAAGGGGCAGGAAGGTAAGGTGGAGCCATATTAGGAAGGATACCCAAAGTGAGTGAGATGATAACTCATTTCATTTGAAACCCCACCAACATGCCAAGCACTGCTGTAAGTACAGTATGAGAATGTGTGTGTGTGTGTGTGTGTGTGTGTGTGTGTGTGTGTGTGTGTGTGTGTAGTCCCTGCATTCATGGGGCTTACATTCTTGATGAGATGATAGATAATAAACATTGAAAGAACTATGTATCAAAATTTCAGACTGTGATAAATGCTTCGAAGAAAGAGATATGGAGAGATGGATCATGCTATTTTCTATAGGGAAAAGTCAAGGGAAGATTTCTCTGAGGAGCTGGAAGAGATCCCTACAAAGTGACAAGATGAAGACAATACTAGTGATATGACACAGTATTTAAGAAAGAGAGCTTAAGATATATAGAGAAGGGTGAAGAGTCAATGAGGTCACCAGCAGCAGGAAAATGGCATAATTCAGAATTTATGAAGAATATACTAGAAAGCTTTAGTTACAAAGTTTTCTTTTACATATTTTCTTTTCAACATCAAATGTATTGTTTTTTTTTTCTCCTAATTGGGCACTGCAGTTTAAATGATTAGAAAGTGAAAAAAATAAAAAAGAAGCTCTTTTATTAATTCCAGTCCACATATCTTACTTATATATGCTGTAGCTTACGATCTATTGACAACACCATCATTTTCCAGTGTTTTCTATCATTCCTACCTGTGACGGGACCTACTGTCCATCACATAGGCTGATGTCCTTGGGAAACAGCAAGATAGAAGTTACAAGCTCTCTTGCCCATCTCGTCAAAGATAGGCCTATGAGTATTGCATGGCTTTGTGCCCAGTAGAAGAGGATTAAGGTTGCCAAATCTTTGGATAATAACAAGCTCCAATCTACATAACACCTGGTCTTTACAACCCAAATCATTATGAATGTGGTCCAAGTTGCCACTCCAGGGGTTTTATTATTTCCACAGTAGTTGGAGTTGCTTCCTCTATACATGGAGGCTGCCTGGCCATGTTCCTTGGGCTAGGACTGAATGATTTGGCTGTGGTTTGGTGATGTTAGAGAACAGTGGAGGAAAAGGTGTTGTCAAACTCTCCATCTCTTGATCAGTAAGTAGTGTGGGAGACTGAGCACCCAAAGAAAGAACTCAGGTAATGATCAGCATAGGTGTGGGCAGGAGGGGGCTTCCAGGATAGGGGTCAGGAGCAAAGGTTCCAGAGTATGGGGACTCATGGCTGATAATCCTCTCTACAATATTGGTGTATGACAAGAAGACAGACCCAGGATCTAGTGGCTGAGATGAAGAATTTAGGAATTTTGTGTTGATTTGCTTTTAAGGTTTTAGATCTTGAGATAACAACTAGATGGCATACCTGGGGAGAGATGAGGAGGCAGAAGTAGACACGTCCATCAGATCCACTCAGTTCTTTCCCTTTCCATTAAACCACTGTCATCTCTTGCCTGGACCACTGGTCTCCCTATTACATTCTTGGCATCTTCTTTGCTTATACACAGCACCATGGTGATTGTTCAAATATCTACATTAGATCATATTGTTTACAGGATTTAACCACCCACTGGCTTCAAGAATCTGCCAGCTCTACCCTTGCCCAGCCTCTCCCAGCCTGCCTCTGGCCCTTACTAGCGCTCATTACCTACCTTACCCCTCAATGGGTTCTTTTTGTGCTAGGATCGTCCAGCCACAGAATCTGTGCCCATGTTATCTCTTTTAATCCTTTCTTGGCTGATGCTTACTTATATGAGATGTCTTGTATCTTGGTGGTCAAAAATACACACATCAGTAACAGACTGCCTGAGCAAATCTGAGCTCTTCTACCTACCAGCTGTATGACTTTGAATAAGTTGCTTAAATTCTCTGTGCATCTATTGTAAAATGGAGCTGATAATCGTGGAGGTGATTACAAAGACTCAGTGTCTCTTATTAGACTATAAACTCCATGAGGTCAAGGACTCATTCAACTACATCACTGAAAAACCAATGCCTTATGTTCTCCCTAATATGTAGATGCTAGGGAGAAGATGGGGCATAGGAGGGTCTCCAGATGAAAAGGAGAGATCCTCGATAAGCAAAGAAGTTGATTTAATTGTAGCGGATGCATGGGGCAGAGGGACACCCTAAAGCACATGATGTACTTACACAATCATATCAAGGTCACTCACTGAAGTGAACCTCAGGGGGAGGAAGAGGGAGGGAATGGGGTGGGAATCGGGGAAGGGGTCAAATGAGAATTGTGTGCACATATGTTGTTAACAATTTGTACTTAACAAAGATGTATGCTATATTGCACGAATTACTACAATAAAAAATTAAAAAAAAAAAAAAAGAAAAACCAATGCCTACTGCAGTGCGATGCATACAGTAAACACTCAGAAAATAGGTTACTGAGGAAGGACTGAGGCTCATGCTTTGGGACTAGCTTGTGAATGAATGCTGAGGGTCTGCTGGGAAAGTGTTGATACCTCAGAGGGAGAGTTGAGTCAGAGGCCAATGGAGGTTCTCTATGCTACTTTTTAAAAAGGCATTATCTTTATGTTGTATTTTAAGATGTTGACATATCAAAATCAAATTACTGGACCAAGCTCAAAACTTACATTTATATGCCAGGATTAAATGCTTTTTTTTTTTTTTTTTGGCAGAAAAGATGTTCAGATTTGCCATAGGATCACATCCAAACTGGAATGGGCCCGAATGAATTTTGTAAATGAGACAATCATGGCCCCTTTTCTCTGTCTCCCTTCTTGCTGTTCTGCTCTCTAAAGTGACTGGGTATTTGACTTAACTCACTGCTTCAGGGGGTGGGCTGCTGTGAACCTGAGCAGCAACTTCCTGGGGTACAAACCCCAAATACTGGCTCCTGCTTGCATTTCTCACTCCTGTTTTAAATTAGGTTTCTTTATCTCATTTGTTTAATGCCACTGCTTGTTTGTTTTTTTTTTTTTTTTCACTTACATGGTGCTTTCCATCCAAGCTTGTTAGACTGTATGGAGAACATCGTGTTCAGAAAGAGCGATGGAAAACATACACAAGGTCAAAAATGAAAATTTAAACTGATAGTTCTTGGATAGCATCGGGTTACTTTCCTCTGTAGCTCTCCTTTGGTTTTCACTGGGGACCTAATCCCAACAGAGGGTCTCCTCCTACCTCTCCCCCCCTTCCATTGTTCTATTGTTTTGTTTCATACTGATTAAAAGCAGGATGGTGATTGGGGCCTTTGACATCTGTGTATGAGGGTTATGGGGATTTCTAACCTCCAGCTTATTTTCCACCCCTGTAGGTTTATTTTTTACATGTGATGATACATGTATTCTCAAGACTATCTTCTTCCAAATGCTTTCTTTGGTTCCTTATTTTGTAAAATTTCTGTTCCCTTCTTACAGTCTTCATTGTCTACATTTCTTTTCTGTCCTGGGCTTATTCTTTAAATGTTTCTAACCCAGTTTAGATTTTTAAGGGAAATCCTTTTATAAGGACCAAAGATTACTATGTTGGCAAGAAATATATTATCAGTAAAATCTTTATTTAAAATATCTTTATTTAAAACCTTGGAGTTTGGGCTAGAAGTAGAAAGAGGTAGTTAGAGAATCTTGCATCTGCATTTTCTTTCTACTATATTTGTATGCAACTGCACAAAAAGTTCAAGCATCTTATACTCTCTAATTTCACTGACATAACTGTTGTCACCATGCCTTAAAAAATGGACTATACTGTATGAATAAAAGAGTCATATGTAATGATGTTCAGTATTCATGGTTCTTTGTATTTTAGAAATAACTTAGATTTCATTCTTATGAATTACTTTTTAAGAGGCCCAATGTATAGGGCACAATTGCCATATAACTATTATTTCATATCCTATGTTAAAAAATGGGGAGACAAAATACAAACAATGAGACAGAGGAGGAGTGTTGTGTCTTACTTTTTGTTCATTGATAAGTGATCAATCAGGTATAGCATAGGGTTAATGACAATAGTCTAGTATATTAAACTTAAAATGCATTTTTTAAGTGAAATGGCCAGCCTAAAGAAAAATAGACATGTCATTGCCTCTGAAGAGGGAAGGAGATGCATAGCCACTAAGATATCCATAGATGATAGTCAGATTCAGTACTCTTTCCAGAAAGATTGCAAACCCAAGTCTTTGCCCATAGGAATATATGCGCATGGGATATAGCCTGAAAATGCAGCCTCGATTCTGGGAAGACAGAAACCTGGGAAGCCTGGATGTAACAGTTCAGGAAACAGAAATGTTTTTCTTTGGCTGTTGTTCCTCAAGTTACTTAAATGAGACTCATTGGCTATTGATCTGGACGTATTGAGATTACAATAAAATGTAATGGACCAGTTTTGGTTTCCCCTGGCTCACAGGATTGGCATTTTTGCCCCCTCGGGAGTAACAAATCATGGTCTTGAATTTGGGGAAATATTCTGGGATCTGGATGGCAGTTGATTTATTTTTAAGATAGTGATGTCATAAAGGAAAGCATTACCTAGAATGTGATGGGTGGTGCTCAAGGGGTGAATATAGCAGTCCCTGTTTCAAGTATGAAGGCTTTCCCACTTACAGAAGCTGTTTCCCAGAAGGCTGGGTTGGAGCTCCTCTCTCCTCTCACCAACATATTCACGTTTCACTTTACAGTGGCACTTACATTCTTTTGATTTGCCCCCCCCCCCGTGACAGCTTCTAGCTGCTCTATTTATCTCTTTAATCTAATTTGTGCTATGACATCAAGTTTTAATTTTATCATTATTATTTTGCTTCTTTTTAAGCACCCATGGTGCGCCAGGCATTGAATAAAATAGAAAAGATACATTCCCTGCTGTCGCTGGGCTCGCACATTTAAAGAGAGATGACAGGCAAAATATCCAGTAATTGGCAATAGGTAGTCCTCATGCTTTTTTCCCCCTTCTCCCTTTTGAAGCAACTTCATCTCTCTGAGCAAGCCTAAGAAGTTCGCTGGATCAAAGGTGTCAAAAAACAGGAGGGTTTGAAACAAGTGTCAGAGTAGGCAAAGGACTTTCAGCTGCGACTCCGCTCCTCGCCTGCCCACGTGCTCTTTCTGCTCAGCACTCCCGCCTCACCTGGGCGGACTCCGACTCTCCAGCTCCTCGGCTGCAGCTAGCATCCCTACCCAGGAGGCGAAGGCGCTCTTCCTGCACCTCCCTGCGCTTTCGCCCCAGGACCGAAAATCCTTTAGAGTGATGCCCCAGAGCTAGGGGTTTCCCAAGGCTCTGGTCGACGTGAGTTGCCAGTCACTGGTAACCTCTCAACAGCGGGATGTCCAGGAAGGTGCGGACTCAGCTCCCGTCGTCTCCCCGGAGTCACCCCTAATGTTTCCCTTTCTCTCCTCCTCTCACATATCCTGCTAGCATCTTTTGTCTTTTTTTCTAGTAACACTGAAGCCCTCTTGCGCCCGGGGACTGCAGAGGAGCGCTGGGCCATCCGGACCTTGTGGGATGGCTCAGTGAGTGTGAGATTTTTGTGTGTGTCTGAGTGTTGGCGTGTGCGTGAGTGTTGAGACAGGTTAAAAATTGAGGCCAAGAGCAACACTACTCTTTCTTCCCTTTTTTTCCGCTCTCATCGTTTCGCGAAACCCGAGGCGCAAAGCGCTCTCTCTTCTCCGCAGCACTCGGCGGCGTGGGTACCCGGGGCTCAACCCAGCTGGGGTGTCTTCCTCACCCAGCCCATACCTGCATCCCCGAGGCTTGAAAGTTGCGGAAAACAGCTGCGGGTTGCACAGGAGCCTAGGTCGAGGCCAGCGCGCCCGTGGCTGCTCCTCAAAGGGAGCGGGCTGAGCCCAGGGTCGGGCGGGTGCGGGCTGGAGGGAGGGAGGAGGGAAAAGGGAGGGGCGGTGGGGAGCAGCTGCGGCGGGAGGCGAGGCGCACCGTGGCTCCCCGCGGCCCGAGGCTCCGGGGGACGCACTAGGCAGCCAATGGCTGCGCAGAGGTGTACAGCAGATGGCGTCCGACTGCGCCGATCCTTCCTTCCTCTTCCTCCTCCTCCTCCTCCTTCTCCAGTGCTGAGGAGTCAGAGTCGCCGCCGGGTTGCCAGACGCTGGAATGGGTGGTCTCCCGAAACGCACCACCATCTTTCTTGCACTGGGGAAGCTCGGGACTCGGCGTCTCTCCGAGGCTGCGGCAGCGGCTCGGGCGCAGCGGGTGAGTGCGGCCGCGCTGCGCCCCGGGCGGGGGATGCCTGGTCCCTGGCCGATCGGCGGGACGGAGGTGGTGGCATTCAGAACAGGGGGCGCGCCACCCCACAGACTCTGCTCTTTTCCTCACTGGGCAGAGGCGGGAACTTGGAAGAGGAGCTTGTCAGATGCTTCTGGCTCGGGGCTGCGGAAGGGTAGGCTACCCGGGGCGCAGCGTGCGGGGTTCCTCTGGCCGGCCGGCTGGCAGGGCGGGCGGGGACACCCCACGCGCGACTTGGGCATGGACCTCCGGCGGCAGGAGCTCGGATCCCTCCACCTCCAGCCTGGTTTCGGGGATAGTGGTGAAAGGAGCCAGGGTTCCCCATCCTGCCCCGGGAGCCTAAGGTCTGAGAGCGGGAGTTGTGTGGGTTTTTCAAACAGGTTGAGGGGTTCCCTTTCTGTAGCTTTGACTGCGAAATCTGCGCGTGGGTGTTCAGGGCCCCGGGAGGATAGCTGAGCAAGCCAAGAAGTTTTGCAGCTTCCTTCGATTTATCCGTGGAGTGTCAGAAGGCTGCAGCAACAGTTTACATTTCTACTGCCCCTGCGGGGGACCAGGATGTGTGTTGGGAAGAAGGGGACTCGCGGGTGGGACGTGACATCACGTTGTTTATAAGGAGAAAACTGGGACCAGGGCATGCAAGTGCTGGGGCAAGGAGGACACGGACAAGCGTATTTACTACAGCATGACCTACCTGCACCTGTCACCTTTCATCTTTAGAGTTCCACAGAACTAAAGTTATTTGAATGCAAAAATGAAACCTCCTTTCTTGGGTGTCTGCATATTTTTTGAGTCTTGAAGTTGGAAAGCTGTGAGTGTGTGTGTGGGGGGGGGAGGAGGGCACAAAGCGCTTTAGCTCTGTCTTTTTTAAATATAAGACAGAAAAAAAAAAAAAAAAAAACTATTTGAAGAGAAGGGCAAATGGCCTAATAGTACTTTTCTTTTTGAAATCCCTGAAGTCTGAGCATCCCTTAAGAGTTCTTGAGATTCAATTCTGTAAAAACAAGGTGGAGTTCCACTAAGATTGTAGGATTTTGAAGACACCCGGGGTTCACTGGTGATGTTTATTGGCAGGGTGGTCTGCCAGTTAGCCTGCAGTTTTCCACCTTTAAGTGCACTGGGGGCTTGTCAATGACAATCTGGTGAAGGAGACTGCCTGGTGTTTCTTAATACACCTGCAGGTGCTCTAGTATTATGGAAAGGGTAATCCAAACAGGCAGGGGGTCATGCCAATTAGGCTGTAGTGTGTGTGTGTGTGTGTGTGTGTGTGTGTGTGTGTGTGCACAGTTGGTTTTTTTGGAAGGCAAACTTAAAAATATCACAGGGATCTACTTGCGCCCCCCCCCCCTTCCCAGAGCGGCAGCATCAGGTCAATCAGGGTTTGTTGGGTAGCTGGGAGCAGGTGGATCTCCAGGGAAGTCTTTTTGTGATCTTGACTGTACTCAGCTGTTGGTTAAGGCTTCCTGATTGGCACTTAGGATGTTACTAACCAAATGGAGAAGTCCTGTTCAGTGGTGTGAGTGACTGCTTATGTCTTTGCAGGTTAAAAGCTATATGAAGTCCCAGTCTTGAGCTTCACTTTGATGCATTGCTGTTTTTAAACCTCAATGCCATTAGTAACAGGAGCCTCCCTTTAAAACCCAATGTGGCCCCAGTTCTCGGTTCTCTGTTTTTGGTAGGTAGTTGAGCCACACAGAAGAGATTCCCTGCAGTTGATTTCTACTTTTCTGGCGTGTGTGTGTGTGCGCTTGTGTGTTTCCATCTACTTACTGAGAGCTGAGAACTGGAAATTCATTTTGCATACAAATTTAAGAAAAATAATTATGAATATAATTCTTCTACCCTATAACACAATCATCTAACAAAAATCTAAAGAATTTGTGGATACAATTGTTGATTTAAACATGTGGGATAGTCTTACATATTAGCACACAGACATGTCCAGAAGCCCTGACTACCTCCAAACCATTCAGGGTTCTGAAGATTGGACATTAATCTGGGATAAGGGGTTGGAGGTGTGTGGCTCAGGAAAGGGTTGCCTACTGCTGGTAGACTTTGATAGTCTATTTTGGGAGTCCTAACACAATGGACTCAGTTTATATCTACCTTAATATTTGAATCAATACTTAAAAGTGATCTTTATGATCCCAATTCTCTGCCATTGTTTGTTTTTTTGTTGTTGTTATCAAAGTTGTTGCTTGTTAAACAGTCAAAAGGCTAAGAAACAGGAACACATAGAAAATAATTACTGATCATGAAAACTATACAAATACAGACTCCACTGTTTGAAGACTGACATTAATAAATTGGTAACAAGATGCACCATTCTGTTATTTGCTGAGTGTGCCTTTTAAAAGAAAGCAAGAAGGAAGTAGAGAAAAATGGTACTGCTAAAATGTTCTTCATCAGAAAGGTTACTAAGGACTTTGTCTACTTGCTGCAGATCCTATTTCTGAAGGAATAATTGTTTCATATTAGCATCTGTTAAAAAAATGTTTCTTTAAAACACAGATTAAGGAAGCAGAATGAAAAGATAGTTAAGTTAATGGGAGAGGAGTGTCCTGAAAAGACAATTCTAAGGCATGTCAGTTAATTCTAATTATACTTCACAAGTCAAGGCTACAGTCCTATGATTCCTTCAGAGAAAAATAATCTTGCCTAAACTGCAATTTTGCTGTTCCACACACCTTTGTAAAGATTAGACATTAAAATTATAACATTGATTCAAAGTTTGAATAGAATGATGAAGAATAGTTGAATGGTCCTATTGAGTTAACAGTCAAAATGACAAATGATACAATATATTAAATACAAGATTAAGATAAACAGATTAAAGGATTCTAGGTAGTGGCAAGTATACTAGTTGGTAGGGAGAAAAAAAGAACAGCACCATTAACAAAGCTTCTGAGATTCTTTACAAATGAAGTGTAAAGGGTGGATCTTTGAATAGGGTATTACAGTATCAGGAACTGTTTATGAACTTCTTAGATTTGTTCTTAGATTTTTGAATGTGGGTTGCATAAATCATGTTCTCAAAAAGACATTTTTCCAGTATATAACTCTAAAAGCAGCAGCTGTAATCACTTTAACACGAGACAGCTGCCTAAGTATACCACAGGTCCTTAATTTAGAGCTGTTAACAGGATTAATATCTAAGTGATAATTAACACATTAAACCTGTGAAAGTAGGAGGGTTTTTAACTCTACTTTTAATTCTAGACATTTATTATTGTCAAATTGATTAGAATTTGTGGTTTAGCAGACCTGAAATAACTGGCACCTCTGCTTCAGGATGATAATCATCTTGTTCACCCTTTAAAATTTCTCCATCAATTGGGATTATTTTGTTGATGGTCTTAGTAGGAAAACAGTGATGAATAAGCATGAATAGCCAAGAGTGGCTATTGGTGAAATCAAGCAAGGGAAGTTATGTACAATTTCGTGATCAGCTTGTGTGTGTGCCTTTTGACTGAGGAAAAAGGAGTCCTAGTCATTGAACTCTCGGAGTATGCTTTCATTCTGAGTCATGATCCCAGAGTGGGCCAATTATACAAAATATGATATGCAGTTATTTTTTTCTGGTTTGTAATCTATTTCTGATTTATCATAAGCATTCTATAGCTACTAGATCAAGCTTTTCATTTGAGGGGGAAATAGAATATTAGTGAAATACAGTTAGTTCATGTCTTTTGGTGCAATTCTGAAACCAACTCTAGAGATGTAGAAGAGAGAGTCCCAGCTGGTGAAGGTCAGGGTTATTGCAGAAGGTAGGGACTTGAACCCAAGCTTGGTTTGTAAGCTGAACAATTAAGTCATCTTTCCCATATAAGAATGATGTTTTTTTTTGTGTGTGTGGTACTAGGGATTGAACCCAGTGGCATTCTACCTCTAAGCTACACCCCTAGCCCTATTTTATTTTTTATTTTGAAGCAGAGTCTCACTAATTTGTGGAGGGCCTCACTAAGTTGCTGAGGTTGGCTGGGAACATGTACCACCAGGCCCAGCTAAAAATTATATATTTTAAGAATGGGCATATGCTGCTGTGATGAATAAAATATAGCACTTTAAAAGTGAAATCCTTATTAGCTTTTGGTCATTAAGTATTTTTGCAATTAATGGATTCCAAAAGCACAACTCTTTGCTGTGGTGTAGACATCTGTGGAATTTGGGGAAGTTAAAAGAGGTCCTCATAGCAGGAAATGTTATCCATCAACCTAGTTTTGGGGCCTCAGTAAAAGTGTGGACATGTTTTCTGCATAGAACAAAAGACTGTCACTATTGAACTCAGTTCTTTTGTAGCAAGGGCCACAGTGCTTGCTTTTGATTTTTGCATCTCTAGGCATATTTCAATTATGAGTCTCTTGTAATTAAATATGCTATAGCTAAAAACAGAATCCTAAGTAACTAATGCAAGGAATAGTTCTTCAGTGCCTTGACTGGGAAGAAGGTTGTTGATGTGTTCCACTTGCCTGCATCAGGGCTGGCTGCAGATTTGTGCTCGGGTGTTATGTTAGCAAACAGTTCATTACTTCTGGAAGAAGCACAGTATTGAAAAAAAAAACCTCTCAACTTCATGGCAGTTAGGCACGATTGGCTTGGTCTTAGACTGTAGTTTTGTAATAATGCATATTTTAATTTCGAGTTCTTTCAGATGGTTATTTTAAAAAGCATTCCATGTAGTATGCATAAATGAAGGATTTTAATTATAGTAAGACTAAGGCCTGCAGTAATCTTTTGCAGAGTTTGCTTCTGGGCTCTCTTCTATTGATTTCTACCTTTTGTGCTTACATAAGACATATTCAGAGCAATTCGGCCAGTGTGTATTGATATAGCCTTACCGGATGTAAAAATTTTAAAATTTTGAAATAGTTCTGTACTGGTACCTAAATGGGTACTGTTTGAGCCCCCCCCACACACACACACACAGGCCCTGCCACCTGGGATGTCCTACAGGCCACTCCCCAGGATCCCTTAGATAATGTCTTGATAAGATCACTAAGAGTGTTACCCACCTGGTATGGCAGTAGAGCCCTGGGATCTGTTCCAGTGCTGTTGTCAGAATCTTCTGATTGGCTAGTGCCTGAGCACCACCAGTTGGTAAATATTTTTAGTTTTATGCCTTGATATTTTACTCATTGTGAGAATAGATGCACATATTGGCAGTGTGTGCAGCTCAACTTGAATCTATTTGTTTACATTTTAGTGCTGTCTGTCTAACATTTGTACCTATTAAAACACTTAAATATTATTATTCATTGTATATAATCATATTACCTAAGAACTCAAAGGTATCAAAACCCCTTTCAGCTGAGTCATTAATTCACCACTGAGTTATTAATAGCACCACTCTACCTTCAAGTTAATTTGTTGTTTTAGAAGACACAACATGATACAAAAATATACAATAATAATATTCTTGGGGGCAGAACCAAATTTCTAACCCAGGTCATTTGATACAACAATAAATCCTTCTGCCCCACAGCTGTCTCAAACCACTTAGCCTAAATGTATGGATATGGAAATAATTCAACAAAGCTCTTTTTTTTTTCTTCTAGGGAAAAGTAATTATTTTTTTCCATCTCCATTTCTTGTCACCAGAATTAATTTATTTTGTATTGACTTCCATTCATTTCTATTATGTTTTGTTAATGGGACCTCATTTGACCTGAATTGACCGATTCTATGAACTGGAATATCTTCTGGCCAATCACAGAGAAGCAAGGGATATTGATGACTCTGATGAGTCTTTGAGGAAAATTCTTTGTTGCTTACTTCTAGATCTCCTGTGGCTAAAATAGAACTCAAGTACTACAAGATGGGTCATGGAAAGCAAACAAACAACAACAATAACAACAACAACAACAAAGCCCACCAAAATTATGCTTCATGAATTGAAAAGTAGTATTTCAGATTCTATCTTAATTTAACTCATGCTTGTCATGGATTTCTATTATCTACCTTCTTTTGTCATTCCTATCTCCAAGTCACCCATATATCTTATACCTATTTAAAGTGGTCCCCAAAGCTTCCCCTCCACCCCCATTATCCAGATTCTTCCTATAAGTCAAGATCTAGTTTTAATTATACTTCCACTAAGCTTTCTCTGATTATGCCAGTTCACAAAGCTCTCTCTTTGTCGGAACAACTGAGGTGGTAAATTCTAATTTTAATGTTTGATTGAATCTGCTTTCTTATTAGCATCTACTTGCAGAGTTCTGATGGCGAAGGCTTTGCATGGGAAAGGGCAGCCTCTACTGAGATTCAGAAAAAGGCTGGATAGGAGACTGTGATAGAGAATAGGGACTGGGTGACAGTAGCCCTTTGAGGATCAAAGGATTCCATAAGGAGCAGCCTAATAAATCCCAGTAGGCAATAAGAGTAAATACCAATTATAGAATATCTAGGGCATGCTTCATATCAGGCTAAGTACATTAGAAATGCTGTGTCTAATCTTCATAATGTTGCAAAATGGGTACTACTATTTAGTTCCATTTTTCATACTAGGAAACTGAGGTGGGATAACTTTTGCACTTTGTCTAAGGCCAGTGCAGCTGGAAAACCAGAGTTATAATTCTCCCAGTCTATTGGGTTGGGAGAATGGTTTAGCTTCTGATATACCAAGCTGCCCTAGAGTTTATATTTTTGGGGGCAGCAATTTCAGTCTTAACCTCTGATGGAATTTCTCCAAAATGTAAGAGCAAATCCACTCATCAGCCAGCAGTGCATCTCCAGGCAGTGGAGGTGACGGATGGGAAGTGTCTTGCTGAGTCACATCTACCTGGAGGTGGAAGTGTCATTTGGAAATATGGAAAAAGGCTGTGTTTCGATTTGGCACAGACCTTGTGTGTGAAGATTAGATCTTAGAATTGTAAAGAGCCTGAGATATTCACATATAAAAATGTTGGCTTCCGGAGGAATCATTGGAAGGTTCAGGAAATCCAGACTTACTTAGAAAATCCATGCCATGTTCCTTTTTATTAATGGCTTATCATTAAGATAGCACTGTTCTGCCAAGTATGCAAAGCTTTGAAATTAGCATAAAGAGCAGGAAAAGGGAAATCAGTGTTTAGATGTGAGCAAATGTGGACTGGCAGTGGCCTTGGTCACTCCTGAAGTTTGGATGAGGGATCTGGTCAGGTAGGTGTACTTGTTTGTCTTCTTAGCTTCATGTTTATTGGGACAGAAGGTGTTGAAGGGGACAACTTTACAGGAAGAACTGTTCTGTGGTTTAGCCTCTGCGAGATAATACACACACACACACACACACACACACACACACACAACATATTTATATATATGTGTGTATGTATGTTTATGTATATATTTAAAGATCTGTTTAAGTGTTTTGCAGCATCAGTGTGATGTCTCTTGACATGAAGTTCCATGGGATTCAGGATTCTATAATAAACCCACTTCCAATACCAATGTCTCTTAACAATTTCCATAGAAATATAATGTTGGAACATGACCAGTTTCTCTCTTTGCTTCTGGCAGAATCAGCCAGAAGAGTTGAAGTTGTAAAGAGATTTTTACTTGTTCCAGGAATGAACTTTTTCACATTCAGAGCTGTCCTAAAATGTGAAAGGCTGTCTCAAGGAAAAGCGAGTTCCCCATCTTTGGGGGTACTCAGGCAAAGGATGAGCAACTGCATGTCAGGATGTTCTGCAGAGAGGACACATGCGCTGAAGATTTACTGAGTAGATACTATGTGCTGGGTGCTATGCTTCCTCTATTAATGTATGGAATCTTCTAAAAAAGCTTGCAAGTTTGGCTATATTGTTATTTTCCCATTTCATAGACGTGATAATAATAAGTGATTGCCCCCCAGGTCAGGATCTATACTCAGGAAGTCTGGTTCTAGACCAGTGCCAGTCAACACAAATACAATGTGAAACACAAATTTCACAGTCTCACTCTTACATTTTCTAGTAGCCACATTAAAAAGGGAGAAAAAGACATTGAAATTAATTTTAATAAAGTATCTTATTGACATAGTATATTTAGAATTTTTTATTTCAACATATATTGATTATGAAAAGTTACTAATGTACTTATTTAGCTCTCTCATGTATAAGTCTTAAAATCCAGTCTGTATGATATATTTACAAGCATATCTTGATTCAGACTAGTCATGTTTCAATTGCTCAATAGCCACACATGGCTGGGCTGCCATGTTGGATATGCCTAGCACCTGTACTATTAACATTTCCACTCTCTTGCTTGCCTGTTGATTGCCAGATTTCCTTCTTTTAAAAATTTTCCCCTTTGGTACTGGGGGGCTGAACCTAGGGACATTTTACCTCTGAGCTCTACCCCCAATCCTTTTTATATTTTTATTTTGGAACAGGGTTTCCCCGAATTGCTGAGGGTCTTGCTGAATTGCTGAGGCTGTCCTCAAACTTGCAATCTTCCTGTCTTAGCCTCACAAGTATTGGGATTACAGGCATGCACCACTCTACCCAGCTGCCAGGTTTCCTTCTAATGCATACACCATCAGTCTTTGCATAGATGAGGACATTCTTCTATCTGTTAAGTCTCCCCTCAAACACCAACACAAATAATCACTTGAAAAATTTCCATGGCTTCTTTCAGGATCACATTTCCTTTCAAGACCTGTAAGATAGGAAGCTTTCTCTGCATGTCATCTGTGAAAACCTGAATCCCATCTGCCTTTCGTTGGTGAAGATGGAGCACATCTGGTTTGTTTCCACATGGCAGCTATCCATGCATGTTAAAAAATCACCAAATCACCTTGCCCTTGTTTCCCAGCTAAATCATCCCCCTTCTTTTTGTCTTTTGATTTTTTGCTTTTTATTTTTTTGTTAGAGTACACATGTTGTGTGCTACATGTGAAATGGGCATAACTTATGATCTCCTTCCCTTTAGGTAGCACAAGAAGGAAGAAATAAACTTTAAGGCTGAACCTAACCAACTTCTCTGGTTTACACCTGATATACATCTCTCAGTTCTTTTTTACTCTACCTGTATTATGATAACTGCAGCCAGAAATGACATGCAGCCCACCAAAGTGATATTTCTGATCAAATTGTAATTTTTTGGTAGGGTTGATTCATTTCCTGGTAGGATGCGAGTTGAAGGGCTTTTATCAAGTTGAATTTCTGACAGTCACCAACCCTTTGGACTGTGACATGCTTCAATTGAAGAAACAATGTGACATGCCTTTCATTGTGTGGAACATAAAAGAAAAAAAGTCCTGTGTTTCCTTTGCAAATGCAACCTCTGTTGAGCTATACATGATAGTGTGAAACATTTTAATAACTCTAAATCTCTTTCAAAGGGGGTATATTACACAGGTAGCTTAAATCAGACTTTAGCTGATTATTAAAGGAAGGATATTAAGAACAAAGCTTCTGCTAGAAAAATTCTAAACTTCATAGGGAGGAATTTCCTTGTGGAAACAGACTCTAAGGATGTGCCATCTCATATTATGTGCATGATTACTAGATATTTCATTTGGATTATAGAGTTGGTGGAATTAAAACATAATTACTGTGGATGTTATATATCCCCAGTGAAGTACTACTTTCATTTTTTTAATAAATAAGCAATTTTCACATATCAAGTCAAATTAATGTAAACTAAAAGACATGTTTGTAATTTATATAAATAAATTCAAAGATCATTTATTGAACACCTGCAGTATCCATGCCACAGAGTGGAGAAAAGCAAATATAAGATTCCAGCCCCAATTTCTAGGAATATACAACCTACCTGGGGAGATGAGACGTACATTCTTTACCCATGAAAAAGCTAAATCACCTTACTTATGTATGTTTATCTCTTACTAAGTATGAGCTCCATAAGAGCAGACAGTGCATCTTATTCTTATTTGAATCCCCATCACCTTCAAAGAATGACTACAATATAGGTATATGTTGAATTAAATGAAAGAGTCACATTAATTTTATTTTCACATTTGAATTCAAATATAGTACAAGTCATATTTATAATGGGGCCACCTATATAACATTTGTGTTTGAAATGAAGATGAATGAAGTCTAGTCCCAAACTCTTTTCTACATCTCTGTCTGGCTCATCTCTATTGACTATCTGGTGACTTCTAACAGCTCAGTTGCACTAGAAAAAGATTGGGTTCACCTAAAGGGAAGAAGAGGGTGTGGATCTCTTTTTCAACATGCCAGGGTCATACTAGGACTTAACCTCAGTCACAGACTTCTTCAGTATAAAAATATTTTATTCAGGGAATGAAAGTTCCTTGTCATCCAATTACACTGAGTAATCCTTAAAAGTATACATAAGGGACATGGGGACTAGACTAAGATAAAGTTTTCCTAGGGGCTAGGAAGGTAATTCAGTGATAGAGTGCTTGCCTAGCATGTGTAAAACCATGGGGTTGATTCCTAGAACTAGAAAAGAAATGAAGAGTCTCTACATATGCCTGCATGGGGCTTCCAATGTCTATTGAAGTATACAGTGCTAAATGATTTGAAGACCTTTAAAAATTATCAAGGCTTTGTAACCTGCAGAGCTGGAGCCCTCTTTAAATATACGAACAAATGCATATTAGAATCTGTTGCATTGCTAGTTTGGCTATTTGAGATGGTTATAAAAGTAGATGTAAACAGCGAGAACTTTAGATCATCAGGAAGACATTTCTTTGGCATTTTATAGGCAAAGGATTCAGTGAACTTTGGTGGATTAAAATAATTCTTCCCAGCCTATTAGGTTCCTCGAGGAAATTTTACCCAATGATTGTGTACTGCATGCTTCAAGTATTCCTATACTATGGTTGTCCCAGTTGGGGCATATAGAAATACCCCTAAACTGGTTTATGCACTTAAAGAATTTTAATGAAGTTTGGGTGGTGGTAGGAAGAAGAAAGGGTGCTTTGAAGGTAAAAATTGTATCCATGGGATTTTATAGGTTAGTGGATTTAGCATGTAAAGGAAAGGATTGGATTCCCTGTGTCCCTATTTGTTTTTGTCACAATTTTCCCAACATTATTTCTGATTCTGGGCTATATATGCTATTCTTTCAGACTGGTTATTGATATTCTCTTTAAGATACAATCTCATTGCATATAATGCTTTAAAGATGGTTTGAGAAATCTCTTTAAGATTCATTAAAAACAACAGCAATAATAACACTCCTCAGCAGTCTGGCATTGCAAGCAGAATGGTTTATCCTTGGTTTACTGGTCCACATAAAACTTAATAGCATCCTCAAACTCTGTGTTTTGAAAACTTGTGATGCTCGCAGTCTAAATAAAACGAGCCCCAAATCCTTATAATCTAAGATAAACAGTTTTGTGCTGGCATGTGTCAGTGTGGGGCAGGGGAATGTGCACAGGGACAGAATTATCCATCGATTTGGCAATAAGGTTGGCAAGCATGGATGTTTGGTAAATGCCTACAAGATAAAAGCACCTGAAATAGCAAAGTAGTCATTCAGCCCCAACAACTGAAAGCTGTGATGCTCAAAATAGTATGAAATCACTTATGCTGTGATGCCTTAGGAAGTGAAAATAGGATGATGGAAATTTAGTAGGGCATGTACATACACACACACACTTTTGCGCATGCGCCCACACACACATTGAAAAGCTACATATGCCTATTTGAATGATATAAAAAAGAACCCAAGATGAGAAATGAGGGAAAAAGGAAAGAAGAGGTAAACAATTCAACTGAAAGTGAAAGAGCATTCCCAGTTGTTGGATTTGGACGTGTTCAAAAATATTATTTGATTGAAACCAACAAATGAAGTGATTAGAAGGGGTAGATGGTAAGAAAGCAGACTGCTCCAGAGATTTAGCCAGTTGCAAAGGTGGGAAGAATCTGTATAATCCAGTCTTGATTGTGCACTTTTCTTGGATTTAGAGAAATCCTACTACAGGAGCAAAGACAAATGGGAGACAAATGAAACAGTGAATGATATCATGAAATTAAATGTTGCTCAGAATGTACTGTCAGAAATTCATGTCTGGTATGTGCAATCTTCTCCTGATTCCTTTTCCAGTTATCTTCTCTTCTTTTCACATTCTAGCTTCAGAAACTAGTAGAATTTTTTCAGTGTCTCCGCTTTGCCCTCACTCTTCATGTCACCCATCCTGGATCCTGCCCTTACTGCTCCAACTGAAAAGAGCCACATATTGCTTCCCCATTTTCAAATCCAATGGACAGTTTCCAGTCTTTATTTATTATGATGATTATGAGAAAAATGTGAGTGTCTTAAAAGAGCCAAGAATGGGTTGGCAAAGTCCCCATGATCCTGCCATTTTGATTCTCTCTTCTAAAACTGCCAAAATAACTACTAAAGATATAGACAAGGAAAATGGGTAATTTTGGACTAAATGTGAACTGAAAAAGATTGAAATGTAGAATACTTTGCCAAGAAAATAACTCCAAATCAGAGTTGAAATTGATATATTGGCCTTTGCAAATTGAGAAAGACATGGGTGAGTAAGGGAAATTTAATTACAGTTTATTAGTAAAAATATAAGTGTTTTATTACAGATACTCTGTTAACTCTGTAAGGGAAATGTTGCCAGGTACACAGACCTGTTCCTCCTCTTAGGATATTTCGAAGCCAAAAAGTTCAGAGCAGCAAAGTTTTAAAGGCATGAATAAAGATGATCATGCGGCTTAGACTCGGATGCCCTAAGAAAACCCAATGTTTATTGATGCAGTGTGTGGAAAGGATGAGGGTATGTATGTAGAACATTCTGCTTGACAGCTTTATCACTGAAATCATCTCTCCGAGAACACCTGCAGCCCCCTTGAGTAGTTCTACATATCTTTGGTTGCATCCTCCTTATGTCGCCAGATTAATCTGCTTTTTTTTAACCTAGTTTTCTGGCTCAAAATCCATCATCAGATCTGCATTATCTGGACTGGCATCCGAAGTCATATACTCTGAGGTCTCCTACTTCATTCTTAACATAGTCCCCTCCCATAGATCTTCTGGGGAAGCTGAACTTGACCCTGAAACACATTTTGTGTGTTTCTCTTTCCTGTGACTAGTACGTTTTGGTTCCTCTTCTGTCTGCCTCTGTATGTTATTGGTGCTGTCCTAGCTGAGTGAATAGTAATCCCCCTCTGTGGACAGTGGACAGCCCTATATCCTATACCTGCCTTTTACAGCTTTCCCCTAGAATCCATCAAAGTCCTGCCCAGGAATTCATATAAAGGACAAAGTGAGCTAGGAGCTTTACAGTTAGGTGGGAAATGTTTTTATGCACTCTTAGTTAAAAAACAAAAACAAAATCCTACATCATCTAATAATCGCCATTTTCATTTCTCAAATTCTTAGATCCTTGCTTACAAATCTAGATTTATTCCAGATTTACCTTTTCTTCATCTTTTTTATTTGGTAAGAAATGGTCACTCTAAGGGAACTCAAGAGATAGAGGTTGTTGAAGTAGAGAAATATTAAGTCAGTTCTTTTAAGAAAAGACCCACTAACACCACTATAACCATTAGGATCAGACATTTATTAAACACCTGCCCTGGGCCTTTAAGTCAGTTCTAAGGTTGGGGAGGAATTCTGAGTGCCCAGATACTCTTCAGGGAGATGTATCTGGAGAAAAATAATGTATCAGCTCATTTTTAAAAGAGACTCAGGACATCAAAATCATCCCCAAAGTACCCTTTCAAATTCAACAAGTCAAGCAAAACTATGGTTAATGATATACTTGTGTTTATCAGAGCTGGCATTAAGTACAATTTATAATACATCAGAGTTTACATTATAGTTTCATTTTTGTGTTATGTGCACACTTGAGTACACTGGATCCCATTGAATGATTTTTACATTATTATTATTTCTTTTTGGGGACACTTAAATTATGTTAAATGGCTACTAGGGTTTTGCAATTTTGCTTTGTGATATGTGTTGAAAAGTGTGTGTGTGTGTGTGTGTGTGTGTGTGTGTGTGTGTTTGTGTGTGTGTATTTTCCTTAATGTTGAGTCCTTGACCAGAAAACCACTAATTATAATTTATAATGTTTTTCTTTTGGGAAATATCCAATTTATGGCCCAGTTTTTCGTGACATATTAGAGCAGAACAAAAAGTGTCTTTGCTGATGTGTGGCACTAGTATAAATATTGTTATAATGTAGTGTAATTTATGTTCTGGTTTTTCATATGAGTACTGTAACTGCTTTAAGGTCTCAAACCTTGTATTATATTTGGATTCTCTCCATCATGCTGAGTATATTGTATATATAGTAAGGGCTAATTTAAGCATTTCTTAAATGAATCATATTAGAGTAAGAAAAAAAATCTTGGAAACTTTATTGAATGTAGGTTAATTTTGCTTTGATAATTTAGAGTTCCTTTAGGAACTTGGAGTATTCCCAGAAATGCTGAGAAAATCAATTACCATTGAATGGGGCTATAAATTCTGTTTATTTTAGTTTTCTGGGGTTTTAGACATATAATAAATGGGATTTTACTATAAATAGGAATAGATAAGTAGATCCATTCAGTCTACAACAAATTTATGGAAGAATGCAAACAAACTGGTTAATGCAAATGAAGCTAGTCCAAAGGAGGAGTTAGTGTCAAGCCTGCTGAGAAAGGTCATGTGATGGGCAGAAATTGTGGAAGAGAAGAGGAATTTTGTTTGAATCTAAACAAAATGTAAAAGCCAGGGTTGAAGGAGTGGGCCTACAAGGGCTGCAGGCTGGCTGCCCACCACAGATAGGATGATTTTTTGCTGCTGTTGTTGTTTGGTGCCTGTGTGTATGTGTGTGTGTGTGTGTGTGTGTGTGTGTGTGTGTGTGTGTGTGTGTGTGTGTGTATCCTAGTCTGTTCAGTGCTACTGTAACAGAGCACTTGAGACTGAGTAATTTTATAAAGGACAGAAATTTGTTCTCTAACAGTTCTGAAAGCTGAGAAGTCCAATATCAAGACACTGCCGGTTTCTTTCTCTGGTTCCAAGATGGTACCTCATTGCTGTGTCCTTCAGAGAAGAAGAACATTCTGTCCCCACATGGCAGAAGAGCAGGAGAGGGGGAGAGGACATATTCCCACAAACTCTTATCATAGTGGCATAAATCCATTGATAACCTAAACACTTCCTATTAGGCTCTGTCTGCTAACCCTATTTCTTGGGGATTGTTTCCACCACAAGAATTTTTAGAGGGGACCAAAACATTCAAACCATACCAGCATCTTAGTTCATTTGGGCTGTTATAACAAAAATACCATCCTCTGGTAGCTTATAAGCAACAGGAATTCATTTCTAACAGTAAGCTGGCCAGTAAGGTCAACTGCCAGTGTATTCAGTGTCTACTGAAGGCCCACTTCCTAGTTCCTTGCTGGACTCTCTCACTGTGTCTTCACTGGGTGGAAGGGACTCAGCAACTCTGAGTCCCTTTTATAAGGCCACTGCCTCGGTCAACATTCTTACTGCCATAATCTAAAAGACTTGATTATACAACTTAGAGAAAGGAAGATTTATTTGCTCATAGTTTTTTGGAGATTTGGGATTCAGTCCGTATGAGGCCAGGGTCTGCAGATCTCAGGGCATGGTGGTGGGAAACAGGGAGGGAGAGAGCAAGGACTCTGTTTTCACATTATGGAAGCCAGAAGGAAAAAAAAACAAAACAATAAGCAAGAAGACTCAAAGACAAAATTATAGTCCCTAAGACCACATTCCTAGGGACCCACCTTTTCCAGCCACACCCCGCCTGCCTTGGTTACAAACCAGTAAATCCATTACAATGGATTTAACCACTGATGATATTACAACCCTCAGACTTCTGTACATCAACTCTGAACATTAATACATAAGCTCTTCTGGAGACATTCTATATCTAACCATACACAACTAATCTGCTTTATGAGGACTTGGTCTCCAAGTCCTAATCACCTCCCAAAAGGCTCCATCTTCAGATATCACCCTGCGGGTTAGGATCCCAGCATAGGGATTTGGAGGGGAAAAAAACATTCAGTTCACAGCTTTGTGTCCATGTGTGTGTACGTGGGTGTTTGGCTTTTCTCTTTCTAACTCTACCCTCCCCCCCACCATGACTTTTATTTTATTCATGCAGAGTGAGCAGACTTCAGTTTTCCCCAGTGATCACCTCTCTCTAGTGTCAAACATAGACTTGATTTTCATTTTCATTGCATGTAGAGGACTTTATTATTTAGTGAGAACCACAGTGCAAAGTCTTTCATAGAAGATTGTCTTTCACATGTTTAATTTTTTGAATCAAGTGTTTAAACAGACCTTTTGGATTCTTTATCCAAAATCTGATCTCTTTGGATGAACATTTAAATCCAGAGGCATTTGTGGCTTTATACCACTCTTCTCTGAACAATCCAGGAAGCTTCTTGCTGGTGTTCCTTGCAATTCCAGAGAGGTGAAATACAGGTTCATGTTTTTGGCTATGATTAAAGAGTTAAACAAGTAGAAACTGGGGACTAGCCACAGTGCAGGTAAACACCGAGGCCACCTACGTCTGTGAAGCATGAGAAAATGCATAGAAAGAACGGAATGCTTCGTGCAATGTGTGAGTGAAAAAGCAACATTTAAAAATCACTATATGATCTCTTAGGATGGAATTTTTAGATGGAATAATTAATTTTATAGATAGTTTTCACTTTAAGGTACCTGTCAAAAAGTATGTGTGTATTATGTGGGTGTGGCTATTTGAGTTGGCACAAAACACTATTTTACATTTTATCACTGGGAAAATGGGGTCTTGTACCATACGGCCAGCCTTCTGTATCTATGGGTTCTGCATCTATGGATTCAACCAAATTCAAATTGAATATTGTCAGAAAAAAATTACCAAATGTGTATAAGCTTTTTTTTTTTTCTTGGTCATATTCCCTAAACAATACAGTATAAAAAGTATTTCCACTGTATTAGATACTACAGGTAATCTATAGATGATTTGAAGTGTATAGGAGGGTAGGTTATAAGCAAATATGAGGCTAGTTTTGCTTGCTTTTGGTACTGGGAATTGAACCCAGGAGTGTTCTACCTCTGAACTATACCCCTTTTATTTGGAAACAGGATCTCACTAAGTTGCTGAGACTGGCCTTGAATCTGTGATACTCTTGTCTCAGCCTCCCAAGTTCTGATATGCACCACCTTGTATGTCATTTTTATATAAGGGACTTGAGCATCCTTATATTTTGGTATTTGCACAGGTTTCTGGAACTAGTCCCCTACAGGTGCTGAAGGATAACTATTTGGCCTATTTCCCACTTCCTTTGGAGACTTGTTAGGTGTGCAGCTGCCTCCCACTAATCCATTATGGCCCTCTCACTGCTTCCCCTATGCCTGGCAGGCTGCTCATGCAGACCTTGCCTAATACTCCAGCTCTCCAGCCTCCTCCCTCAATACTCCCCTCTCTCTTTAACTGTGGCCTTTCTCCAGTTCCTTGTCCCTGTACCCTGCTCCTGCTCTCCAGGACAATGGCCTCCTTCCCTCTTATTTCCTAGTGTAACCATCATTGCTCCTTCCTTCAAGGTCATAATGCAACATACACATTTTTAAAAATCACCATGCTGGCCAGGCATGGTGACACACAACTGTAATTCCAGTACTTGGAAGCTGAGACAGGAGGATTGCAGGTTAAGGCCAGCCTCATCAATTTAGCAAGACCCTGTTTCAAAATAAAAAATAAAAAATAGGGTGAGGGTGTAGCACAGAGGTAGAATGCCCCTGGGTTCAATACTCAGTACCAAAACCAAAAAACCACAATGTTATACAAAATCACACAATAAAAAATCAGAGCTCATCAGGCATGGTGGCTCATGCCTTTAATTCCAGTATTTAGGAGGCTGAGACAGAAGGATCAAAGGTTGGAGAACAGCCTTAGCAACTTAGCAAGACTCTCATCAACCTAGTGACACCTTGTTTCAAAACAAAATAATAAAAAGGTCTGGGAGTATAGCTTGGAGGTAGAATATCTTTGGGTTCAATCACTAGAAACACATACACACATACTCACTCACTCACAGAGTTTATGGGGAAAGAGGGTAGAGATACCACATTCAAAAACTTCCCCAGGGCTGGGTTTGGTAGAGTACATTTGAAATCCCAGTACTCTGGAGGATGAGACAGGAGAATCACAGGTTCATGGTCAGCCTCAGCAACTTAGTGAGGCCCTGTTTCAACATAAAATAATAAAATAGGGCTGGGGTTGTAGCTCAGGTAGAATGCCCCTGAGTTCAATCCCCAGAACCACAAAAACAAAACAAAACAAAACTTCACCAGGGGCCAATTAAATAAAAGATAAGAAACTAGTACAAAGTATACTAGTGTATTTTGTACTAGTATACACAAAGAAACTAGTATATTTTGCATGTGTAAAATGGTTAAGAAATACCTAAATATTTTAGTATATTTTACCTTGAAAAAGATCTGAAGTTGTGTAAATGTGTTTCAGGAAATTTGCTCACTGATTTTTTGGGGTTGGAAGGAGGTTTATCTGAAATTGGTCTGAAAATTGTAGAAAGTTGTAACACCAACTGGGTGTGGCTCCAGGTGAACTGAGGTCTCTGAAGAGGTGTTGCTTCTGCATTTGTGTATTACTGTCTGTCCTCTGCTGGGTGCAGATCTTTGCATATTTATGTAGTGTTTCTTACAGATGAGATTGCTGCATAAGCAAACACAAAACCATGTTAGGCTTAAATCACTCCCTAATATGTGAATTTCACTTTTTAAAAAAAATTATTTATTTTTAATTGGTGCATTGTAATCAAACATCTTTGTTAGGTACAAGCTGGTAAAGGGAAAGGCTACATGCACACATTTCTCATTTAACTCTTCCCCAATCCCCACCCCACTCCCTCCCCTCCCTCCTTCTCAAATTCAGTTTAGTGATTGACTTTGATGTGTTCGTCTCAGAACTGATGTGCACTGTAGTAAATTTACATTGCGTTGTGTGGCTATCTGCCAGTGATATGGGAAGGCAGGGCTGTTTTGCTTTTGCTCAAATCAGTGAAACCAGTTCATAGCCCCATCACCCGTTCATTATCAGCTTAGTGGTAGGCACTTGAAAATATGAACGAATCTTTTTGTCCATCCTCTTCTATTTTCTTGGGACCTTTATGCCTGTAATATATCCTGTGAGTAAAAGGCTTAGTGGCTGGTCATGGTGTGGTGCATCATACCTAGAGAGAGAATCTTGAGATGGTTCGTTTATGAATCACCCACAGTCCCTGTAGCAAGCAGAATTGAGCTGAGAAAACATAGTACTTGCCAAGTCATTTGATGGAGCGATTTAAGAGAGGTCCTTGTTCAGAAGGTATTTTTGAAAGTTGAAAACAAAACAAAGGATGGGATGGCAATTTACAACTGATCTGCTGCCCCACTAAGGACTAGAGGGACCAAAGTACTGGGGGAATTACCAGGGCCTAGGGGGACCTGAGTCACAGCAACCGCTGAAAATGCTGGTTGAAGAGAGAGGGAGAGAGACTGAGACTCCTATCTTTCCCCTCAGTTTCCTACCAGGACTCCCCAGTGGAAGATCTAAACCAGAAGCCATTTGGCAGGGGAGGATGTGGAGTGTAGTTTGCAGGGTCAGCTGCAGATCAGGGGGAAAGGCAGAGGGCCATGGGGTAGAAGACTGGTGTGGCCCCTGTTTCATCATTTCTCTTTCAACCAATCAGTCCATCAATGGTATCAGTGCTGCCGTATGAACTGCAACATGAAAGGCTTCCTGAGATGCACAGCAGTTAGGACTTTAGAGTTTCCTTGAGAGAACTCACTGGGTATGATGGACCATTTATGTCAAAAGTGTGCAGGGTTATCTATGCAGATCTAGTGAACCAAAGAGGCGCCATGTTTGTCAAGATGAAACCTTTTTTTTTTCTCTAATTGGTCACAATCCATTTTTTTTTTAAAGGGAAGTCAAATCTCTAGCATCAAGTCATACCGGCAGTGTGGCAGACCTCACCTTTACCCTGCCTTATTGTCCTTGAGGTGTATAGGAAATATTGTCATCCAGAAATTATATTTCCAGCTGAATATTAAAGTATTCTCCAGGGCAAAACAAAAGTAATCAAAATGGAGCTTTTACACATAACAATTTTGAGCACATATTCTCTGTGAGACTGAGAACATTCTTTCTACTTGGGCCACCTTTTTATTTGATTCATTCATTGTTGTCATTTAGCACAACAATGCTCTATACTGCAGAAATAGCTGGCACAGATTTTTTTTTTGGTAAGATATTAAAGGGCTTAGGCCACTAAAAAAAACCCCAATATTTATTTTTTAGGCTATTCTTTTGTTTTTGTAAAACATATAAGAAAACTTTAAACACACAAATAAGCTTTAAAATTATTGACTAGTTCATTCTTTCAAGGAGGACGTATTATCATAATGCAAAATGCAATTTAATTTTAACAAATGATCCTAAATTTCCAAAAAATTCAATTTTTTTTCTATCTGGTAATATTTAGTTTTGAACTTGAAAGGCATTATATGTGAGATACCTTTTTATTCTTAGTCTATAAAATTGTCATCATGATGAAATATTTGTTAACCTTTCCTCTGTGGGTAGCTCTGTGAAGTGCAATTTACAAGGAAAGTTACAGTGACATCCTCTGGTTCTATAAAGGGAGATAAGTTATTATACTAGCTACCATATTTTAAGTCACATGCTTAAGAGGGCAAATAAGTAAATTTCTTTATCTTTTTTTTTTCTCTTGCATGACAGTATTTTCATAATGCCATTCAGCCCAATGACAGCAAATGGAACCTTTGCTAACTATAGGTTAGCTTCATCATGTCTCATTTTTTTCTCATTTGATTCTAGATATTCCTCCCAACTCTCTCTCTTGGATGGCACCTGCTGCAGGAGGGGTATCTGGCCCCCAGGTGTTGGCCATTGTCCCACCTCACATCTCCTGAGATGTAAACCCTTTGCTGGTCATTGGGTATTGCCAAGCCTTCCTCATACTGGTTTCTGCAGAATCTCCCAGTTTCTACCTGTATCTTTATTAGCTGCACACTGCTGTCTGTACAGCATCCTCTAGCTCTGGAGGGTGCCTAGCAGGTCTGCTGTCTGCCTGAGGGTCACAGCCTTGATGCTCTTGCTCTAGTGGGTGATATTAGGCTGCCCCACCTGCTCCATCCATCAGTCATTCAGAGAGCTCAGTGAGGCAGTGTGACCCATCTGCCCAGCCCTCTGTGGCCTTCATCATCCTGTCCTGTGGGCCATGGCAGCAGGAGGAAAGTGAAGAGTAGGGTCAGGGACCACTACCCACTTCTGAAGGCTCCAGAAGGAAAGCAGGATGAGGCTCCTAAGGGCCTGAATGTCCACCATTGCCTTTCTTAGAAACTTGAACTGCATCCAGTGTTTATTTTCCTCTAAATGTGTCTGCCCTGCTTCAAGCCCACACATAAGGCCAATTTGTTAACTTGATAATCAAAAACTGGAGATTTCTGTTTTCTGATTCTCTTAACGACTTTCCCTTGAGGGAAGAGACAGTTAAGTAGAGGGCCTTGGGATTGGGGAAAAGGGCCTCAGGATCCCAGTCAAAAATTCAATACAATTAGGGCAAAGCCACCATAGTCAATACCCAGTATACTCTTTTAAACCACATTATGTAACTCCTGAAGTTTATTTTCATAACTTTGAAAGAGAAATTATAGTACCTAGCTTATATGTTTTTGTTAAGATTTGGAGTGATAGATTAGCCCAATGACCAGACAAAAATATTATTCCTTTTTTCTCTACTTCTCCCCTCAACCCTTCTTTTTAGAGATAGAAAAAGGATGAATTGAAATAGACGCACAAGGATAAAATAACATCATAAAATCAACCCAAGGCTGTAGTTCAAAATATTACTCATATAATCATGTTGAGGTAAAGCCATTAAAAGGCAATGCTGTGTTATTACAGAAGCACTACATATGCAGTGTAGAAAATTAGACAACAATGACAAGCAGAAATTTTTTAAAAAGCCATTATATCCCAACATGTAGAGATTATAAATGTTAACAACTTACTGTATATCTGCTTTGATCTCTCTCTCTCTCTGCCTGTATACATATATGAAATTTTATTCATAAGATTAATTCAGTACCAAAAACATGTACATTTTCCCAGTTGTCTTCAAAATGTAGTTTTTCCCAACTAGCATCCAAAAGAGGACCACATATTGTTTCTCTTTCTTATGCCTTGAAGACTCAATTAAGAGATGCCTAGTTTTTGTTTTTGTTTTCTGGTGGTGCTGGGGATTGAACCCAGAGGCATTATATCTCTGAGCTACATTCCCAGCCAAATATTTTTTGTTTGGAAACAAGGTCTTCCTAAGTTGCTGAGAGCCTTGCTAAATTGCTGAGGTTGGCTTCAAATCCTCCTGTCTCAGCCTCTCAAGTACTGGAATTATAGGTGTGCACCACCCTACCTAGCTGAGATGCCTATTTTGTAATGGTGTTGGATTTTTGAAGAGGCCAGTCCAGTTGTCCTATCAAATGTCTCACCTTCTGGATCTGAGTGTTTCTTCAGGGTGGTGTTTGCCTTGTTTCTCTTTCTATCTCTGCTAAGTGGGTATTTTATGTAAAATGCTTATCAACACATATTTTGGGCTTCCATGCTTCAGTGGTGAATTTGCGTACTTCAGGTTCCATCAAATGGGAGGACACACTGTCTCATTGATACCAAATTGGTGGCTGGTTAGAGTGAGTATTCTGACGCTTCCTCACACAGTTACATGTTTTCCCTTCTGTGTGGGGCTATTCTACCTTCTATGAATGTCTGATTTCTTGTCAACCATGTACCTAATAGTTTTAGCACCCATTACAGTAGATACAAGTAGTTTGAATCAAAAGAAAAGGTTCAGTATATTGTAGAAATGAATATGGGCATGGCACACTGTAGAACCAACTTCCTCTGCTTGGGTTAGGAAGGTGGTCAGATTTTAGTGGTCTCAAGTGAGATATGTATCGGTGGCCAAAGCTCAGGGTTGCAAAAATTTTCCTGATCTAAGCCTAAAATTTAGAGAAAACATTCAATGATTTTAACAAAAGATACTTAGAATTTGTGTATGAGATGAGCATAAGGGCAAGTGTCAAATTTAGAAAATTATGAAAATCATAATCCACCATCACTTTAAAAATTTAAAGCACCTTAAAAATGAAATCCAAGAAGCTTTAAAACATGATGTTGGATGACTTTTTTTTCTCAAGGAAAGTCTTGAGTTGGAATATTTTTTCCTTTATAACTATATAGTCTACTTTTGATTAAGTACCAGACTTTTATGAGCTCTGACTTATTTTTTTTTTCCATAAGCCCTTGCCTTTCAACTCTCCAGGTGTAAATTATTCTTTTGCCAGGAGTAAATTACCCTGTACTCTGGCACAGGGATTGTTTCTGAGGCTGCTAGGAGGATTTGATGGCTCTGGACCCTTAAAGGATTTCAAGATCTGGACTTTAGAAACAAGTTGCTTTGTGTAATGTGCCTGGAGAGTAAGTTTACAAGAGGGACAGACTTGTCTGGTCTGTCTCTTTAGACAACAAGATTCAAAATCCCTTGGGGATTTGGAGTGGAATCTGGAACTTTCCTTGAGAAAAAGAAAGACTTGTGTTCTAGGGGGTATGGTAGATTGTGTTGCTTTAGTAGTGCTTTGATATTTATTGTAGTATTAGAAATATATTCCTGTCCTTTTTTCTCCCCACATAATTGGGCCATGAAACTTACTTTGGCAAAAGAAATTATGAGTGCTTCTTAGTAGAAGTTGGAAGTGCCACGGTGTGGTCCTGCCAATGTTCCTTCCCCTCTCTGCCCCAAGATTGGCATGTCAGGGAGAGGCTGGCCCTTCAGATCTGTGACAAATGGGTAGCACATGTGAAAAATGAACCTTGTGTTTGAAAGCCACTAGAATTTTAGCTTATTAATACTGCATAACTTAAACTGAGTTGACTGATGCAGAGGATAAATGGGATGTGTGGATATAAGACAGGGTTGTGCTGAAGTCAATGAGAGGCTAAGATCTAGAAACTTAAAGTTGCTGGCCAGCTTTGTATAGTAGACTCAGAGAGACCTGAATCCTTCTTTCAGTTCTGTGATTCAATAAATTTAACTGCCAGACCAGAAAGGGACTCAAGTCCCCACTGGGAGATACATTAAGTTACTAGAGCTCTGCCTATCACTACAAATCACAGTTGTTTAGGAAAATGAGGAAAGACTTCCTGTAATTGGAGCATGATTCTACTTTGAGGTTAATACTAGTGGTCTGTCAGAACAATTAACTGAAAATGAGCTGGGCCTTTTTAATTATTTTTCTTCCAGATATGCTATTTGAGATAGTTATTTAAATTGCAATGTCACATTGTGAAATAACACAATCTGTTGCTTTTATAGTCACACAAATTAATTTTTAAATGAAATATAAATGTCAGATGATATATGTCTTACTCAGCTTAGGAAAAAAATTCCTTTATGTATTTTTTTTCCTTATGAGAAAACATGCTTAGAATACGCTGTGAGAGCTATGAATTGAGAGGAGAAACCATTCTCTCTTCAAATTAATTTCTCGGAACTGAAGCAGGATAAATACTCCTGTTGAAGTGTGTGCCTTAATTACAAACCTCAGGGATCTTAAGTTTTATGGCTCGGCTTAAATATCCAAACCTGTGCAGCATGCTTTAAGTTAGCCAAGTGACCTACTAGGTGGCTATAAATCATTGCTTGACAAAAGGAGAGTTATATGAAAATTAAGAATTAGAGACATGTCCCTTTCCAACTCACCTGGTTGAATGAAGTTGATCTTTAAAAGGATGTTCTTTTTAGTAGATCATTTTGCTCTGCGTTGGAAATTTCCGGATACAGGTTATTCAGGCAATCAAGAAACAGAGATGAGGGTCTATAATTCATAATTGAAATTTAGCCTTTAGATTAACTTCATTAGTATGCAGTTGATTAGGAGGTATGTGTTTATTAAATGAAATGACCTCTAGATTTGCATATTCAGTAGAAAATTAGGTTCTTGAAGGCGTAAGGATGTTTAAAATCACCATTTAAAGGGATATTATTTCGAAGAATGAATAATTAAAACTAAAACAGTTTGGTTTTTAAAGTTTTTATAGTTTTTGAAATTCCTTCTAGGCGATTTCTTTTTAGACTTCAGGCGTCAGCAAAAAGTAAAATTTTTAACAGACAAAAAGGTGAATGCAAATGTTCCTATCCTAAGGAGCTAAAGATATCACTTAGTTTTATTTCCAATAAATAATTTCATTTCAGTTCAATGAACACCTACTGTGTGCGAGTCATATGCTAAGCTTGTGAGACAAAAAATATTTGCTCTCTATCTTTAGAGGTTTTCAACCTAATCCAGGAGATAGAAGTCAGACATGGTGGTACATTCCTGTAATTCCAGTACTTGGGAGGCTGAAACAGGAGGATTGAAGCCAGTGGACAGCCTCAGCAACTTAGTGAGACCCTGTTTCCAAATAAGAAGAGAAAATAAGACTGAGGTGTAGCTCAGAGGCAGAATGCCTCTGGGCTCAATATCTAGTACCCCCTCCCCCCCAAAAAAGAGAAATTTAGAAAATAAGCTATTTAAAGCTTGGCATATGGCATTATGAGGGTCTTACAGAATAGAGAGTAATTATATTGTGGGGGATTATGGAAACAATAAAATGTTATTAAATTTAGAAGTTGGTGTTAGTATTTAAACAGCAGGAAAGTTAAAATGGACATCATAACTGGGCATGCTTCTAATCCCAGTACTTGGGAAGCAAAGTCAAAAGGATTGCTGGTTGAGGGCCAGCCTCAGCAACTTAGCAAGACCCTGTTTCAAAATAAAATAGGGCTGGTGATACAGCTCAGAGATATTACAAAAAAAAAAAAAAAAAAAAAAAAAAGTACATCATAAAAACTTTCTCTAGGAGATAGTTTAGAGAATGTTATTACTTTTTAATTTATTTTCCCTTATAATATGTGTGTGTGTGTGTGTGTGTGTGTGTGTGTGTGTGTGTGTGTGTGTGTGTTTTACCAGGGAATGAGCTAAGGAGCATTCTACCTCCAAGCTATACTTCTAGACCTTTGTATGTTTTGTATTGAAACAAAGTCTCCCTAGGTTGCTGAGAGTCTTGCTATATTGCTGAGGCTGTACTGGAAGTGGTGATCTCAGTCTCCCAAATACTGGAATTATAGGCATGTACCACCATGACTGGCTTTCCTTTATAATTAAATTTCATTTATAATTATTTTCTCATAGTCTTTGGCATTGCAGGAGTAAATAATCCTTAGTTTTAAGTGGTTAAAAAAAAGAATAGAGTCCTCTGCAGAAATATCCAATGATCCTTTTTAATTTTTTAGATGAAAAAATATTTTCATGCAGTACTGGGGACAGTCTACCTATAAGCTACACCCCCAGCCCTATTTTTTTATTCTTTATTTTGAAACAGGGTCTCACTAAGTAGCTGAGGCTGGCCTCCATCCAACAATCCTCCTATCTCAGCCTTCCAAATCCTGGGATTACAAGCCTGTGCAG